>JAEIGF010000360.1:0-187029 GCA_018903485.1 Drosophila littoralis | reverse complement strand
TTATTTAGTCTTAAAACATACAGCCTTACCTGGAAGTCAAAGCTGGTTCACCCAAACTTAACTCAGATACCAGGACCCCTGCCAATCTGGCATTTTCAGCCTAGGGGAGCTAGTCAAAGCCAAATAGTCTCCCCCGACTTTTCCATCTTTAAACATACAGCCTCACTTGGAAGTCAAAACTGCTTACCCAAAACTTGTCCAGATACCAGGACCCCTGCTAATCTGGCATTTGCAGCTTTGGGGAGAAAGTCAAAGCCAAATAGTCTCACCAGACTATTTAATCTTAAAGCATACAGCCTAACTGCTGAAGTCACAGAACTGCTTACCCAAAACTTGTCTCAGATACCAGGAGCCCTGCCAATCTGGCATTTGCAGCCTAGGGGAGCTAGTCAAAGCCAAATAGTCTCACCCGACTATTAAGTCCTAAAATATACAGAATCACCTGGAAGTCAAAGCTGGTTCACCCAAACTTAACTCAGATACCAGGACCCCTGCCAATCTGGCATTTTCAGCCTAGGGGAGCTAGTCAAAGCCAAATAGTCTCCCCCGACTTTTCCATCTTAAAACATACAGCCTCACCTGGAAGTAAAAACAGCTTACCCAAAACTTGTCCAGATACCAGGACCCCTGCTAAACTGGCATTTGCAGCTTTGGGGAGAAAGTCAAAGCCAAATAGTCTCACCAGACTATTTAATCTTAAAGCATACAGCCTAACCTGGAAGTCAGAACTGCTTACCCCAAACTTGTTTCAGATACCAGGACCCCTGCCAATCTGGCATTTGCAGGCTAGGGGAGCTCGTCAAAGCCAAATAGTCTCACCCGACTTTTCCATCTTTAAACATACAGCCTCACCTGGAATTCAAAACTGCTTACCCAAAACTTGTCTCAGATAACAGGAGCCCCGCCAATCTGGCATTTGCAGCCTAGGGGAGCTATTCAACGCCAAATAGTTTCACCCGAATATTAAGTCCTAAAATATACAGCCTCACCTGGAAGTCAAAGCTGGTTCACCAAAACTTGACTGAGATACCAGGACCCCTGCCAATCTGGCATTTGCAGCCTAGGGGAGCTAGTCAAAGCCAACTAGTCTCCCCCGACTTTTCCATCTTTAAACATACAGCCTCACTTGGAAGTCAAAACTGCTTACCCAAAACTTGTCCAGATACCAGGACCCCTGCTAATCTGGCATTTGCAGCTTTGGGGAGAAAGTCAAAGCCAAATAGTCTCACCAGACTATTTAATCTTAAAGCATACAGCCTAACCTGGAAGTCAGAACTGCTTACCCAAAACTTGTCTCAGATACCAGGAGCCCTGCCAATCTGGCATTTGCAGTCTAGGGGAGCTAGTCAAAGCCAAATAGTCTCACCCGACTATTAAGTCCTAAAATATACAGAATCACCTGGAAGTCAAAGCTGGTTCACCCAAACTTAACTCAGATACCAGGACCCCTGCCAATCTGGCATTTTCAGCCTAGGAAGAGCTAGTCAAAGCCAAATAGTCTCCCCCGACTTTTCCATCTTAAAACATACAGCCTCACCTGGAAGTAAAAACAGCTTACCCAAAACTTGTCCAGATACCAGGACCCCTGCTAAACTGGCATTTGCAGCTTTGGGGAGAAAGTCAAAGCCAAATAGTCTCACCAGACTATTTAATCTTAAAGCATACAGCCTAACCTGGAAGTCAGAACTGCTTACCCCAAACTTGTTTCAGATACCAGGACCCCTGCCAATCTGGCATTTGCAGGCTAGGGGAGCTCGTCAAAGCCAAATAGTCTCACCCGACTTTTCCATCTTTAAACATACAGCCTCACCTGGAATTCAAAACTGCTTACCCAAAACTTGTCTCAGATAACAGGAGCCCCGCCAATCTGGCATTTGCAGCCTAGGGGAGCTATTCAACGCCAAATAGTTTCACCCGACTATTAAGTCCTAAAATATACAGCCTCACCTGGAAGTCAAAGCTGGTTCACCAAAACTTGACTGAGATACCAGGACCCCTGCCAATCTGGCATTTGCAGCCTAGGGGAGCTAGTCAAAGCCAACTAGTCTCCCCCGACTTTTCCATCTTAAAACATACAGCCTCACCTGGAATTCAAAACTGCTTACCCAAAACTTGTCTCAGATAACAGGAGCCCCGCCAATCTGGCATTTGCAGCCTAGGGGAGCTATTCAACGCCAAATAGTTTCACCCGACTATTAAGTCCTAAAATATACAGCCTCACCTGGAAGTCAAAGCTGGTTCACCAAAACTAGTCTCAGATACCAGGGCCCTGCCAATCTGGCATTTGCAGCGTAGGGGAGCAGGTCATAGCCAAATAGTCTCACCCGACTTATCCATCTTAAAACATACAGCCCCATCTGGCCGCCAAAATTGCTTTAGCAACACTTGTCTCAGATACTAGGAGCCCTGCCAATCTGGCATTTGCAGCCTAGGGGAGCTAGTCAACGCCAAATAGTTTCACCCGACTATTAAGTCCTAAAATATACAGCCTCACCTGGAAGTCAAATCTGGTTCACCAAAACTTGACTGAGATACCAGGACCCCTGCCAATCTGGCATTTGCAGCCTAGGGGAGCTAGTCAAAGCCAACTAGTCTCCCCCGACTTTTCCATCTTAAAACATACAGCCTCACCTGGAATTCAAAACTGCTTACCCAAAACTTGTCTCAGATAACAGGAGCCCCGCCAATCTGGCATTTGCAGCCTAGGGGAGCTATTCAAAGCCAAATAGTCTAACCCGACTATTAAGTCTTAAAACATACAGGCTCACCTGGAAATCAAAGCTTTTTCACCAAAACCTGACTCAGATACCAGGCCCCTGCCAATCTGGCATTTGCAGCATAGGGGAGCTAGTCAAAATAGTGTCACCCGACTATTCCATCTTAAAACATACAGCCTCACCTGGACGTCAAAACTGCTTTACAAAAACTTGTCTCAGATACCAGGAGCCCTGCCAATCTGGCATTTGCAGCCTAGGGGAGCTAGTCAAAGACAAATAGTCTCACCCGACTATTAGGTCTTAAAACATACAGCCTCACCTGGAAGTCAAAACTGCTTCACCAAAACTAGCCTCGTTTGCCATTTACAAGCTGTTCGCTGAATGGGAGCGGGAGGGTTATGTTGTGCCCGAAATGCATCCGTCAGCTGCAAATGCATCTGCACAGCAAGCCGATCCTAATTCGCCAGCTTCGTCTGTTATTGTCACACCAAAGGAGCCAAAGAAGCCGCCCGTTCGCACCGAGCTACCGGTCAACTGGGCAACAATGCATCCAACCACATTGTTGTGCGTTATGCGTCCAGGACTTTCATATATTGACCATGGCTGCACCGGAGAGAAGCCGAATGTCTTGCAGCGTCTGGGCGTCATTGTGGACAATCAGGAGTTCACCGCCACGGGACGTTCCAATAAGATAGCACGTCGCAATGTGGCTGTTAATGTTTGCAACAGTTTGTTTAACACCAATTTCATATACGAGGAGTATTAGACGGCCAGAAATCTCAGCTGAAACTAAAAAATGCAACAATTTAACTCGACTTTATAATTGTTTAAATGTGCTTCTACAACTTGACACTTACATAAATCGACCACACTCCAAGACTACAGTAAATTCGTGACCATAAGCATATAGAATATATCACCGATCCGAGTCGATATAGCCATGTCTGTCATTCCCATTCTGTTTCGAGGCAAACTAGTCTCTGCATAGGTTAGTCTTTCTGTTCCAGGCAGCCCGAGTCGGTCAAAGCTGACATAAGATCGGGTTAAAAATAAAAAATTCCAAATTTTTTGTTTTCAAGATATCGGCCAAATTTGGGACTTATTAGCTTCAATATGTTCCTAAGATTTAAGCAAAATCTTATCAATAAGCAACTATTTTATATCACTGAGTTCTATAGGAACAATCGGTCGTTTATAAAGGTCCTTCCATGTCATATGTCTACAAGGATATTTGAAATTTAGCGTGCCAAGGCCGTTCTTTTAAATAAATGTTTTCTTTAATTAATTCAATACAAATAAAATGTAAAATGTCTTATACCAGGGCCCTGCCAATCTGGCATTTGCAGCCTAGGGAAGCAGGTCATAGCCAAATAGTCTCACCCGACTTATCCATCTTAAAACATACAGCCCCATCTGGCCGCCAAAATTGCTTTAGCAACACTTGTCTCAGATACCAGGAGCCCTGCCAATCTGTCATTTGCAGCCTAGGGGAGCTAGTCAAAGCCAAATAGTCTCACCCGATTATTTAGTCTTAAAACATACAGCCTTACCTGGAAGTCAAAGCTGGTTCACCCAAACTTAACTCAGATACCAGGACCCCTGCCAATCTGGCATTTTCAGCCTAGGGAAGCTAGTCAAAGCCAAACAGTCTCACCCGACCTTTCCATCTTAAAACATACAGC
Organism: Drosophila littoralis; assembly: GCA_018903485.1. Taxonomy (NCBI): domain Eukaryota; kingdom Metazoa; phylum Arthropoda; class Insecta; order Diptera; family Drosophilidae; genus Drosophila; species Drosophila littoralis. Next base: position 182,630 of record JAEIGF010000360.1, on the reverse strand, counting down.
CTTATCTGGAAGTCAAAGCTGCTTCACCAAAACCTGACTCAGATACCAGGCCCCTGCCAATCTGGCATTTGCAGCTTAGGGGAGCTGGTCAAAATAGTCTCACCCGACTATTCCATCTTAAAACATACAGCCTCTCAGATACCAGGAGCATTGTCAATCTGGCATTTGCAGCCTGGGGGAGCTAGTCAAAGCCAAATAGTCTCACCCGACTATTAAGTCTTAAAACACACAGCCTCACCTGGAAGTCAAAGCTGCTCATCCAAAACTTGACTCAGATACCAGCAGCCCCGCCAATTTGGCATTTGCAGCCTAGGTGAACAAGTCAAAGCCAAACAGTCTCACCCGACCTTTCCATCTTAAAACATACAGCCTTATCTGGAAGTCAAAGCTGCTTCACCAAAACCTGACTCAGATTCCAGGCCCCTGCCAATCTGGCATTTGCAGCTTAGGGGAGCTGGTCAAAATAGTCTCACCCGACTATTCCATCTTAAAACATACAACCTTACCTGGAAGTTAAAACTGCTTTACCAAAACTTCTCTCAGATACCAGGAGCCCTGCCAATTTGGCATTGCAACCTAGAGGTGCAGGTCAAAGCCAAATAGTCTCACCAGACTATTCCATCTTAAAGCATACAGCCTAACCTGGAAGTCAGAACTGCTTACCCAACACTTGTCTCAGATACCAGGAGCCCTGCCAATCTGGCATTTGCAGCCTAGGGGAGCTAGTCAAAGCCAAATAGTCTCCCCCGATTATTTAGTCTTAAAACATACAGCCTTACCTGGAAGTCAAAGCTGGTTCACCCAAACTTAACTCAGATACCAGGACCCCTGCCAATCTGGCATTTTCAGCCTAGGGGAGCTAGTCAAAGCCAAATAGTCTCCCCCGACTTTTCCATCTTTAAACATACAGCCTCACTTGGAAGTCAAAACTGCTTACCCAAAACTTGTCCAGATACCAGGACCCCTGCTAATCTGGCATTTGCAGCTTTGGGGAGAAAGTCAAAGCCAAATAGTCTCACCAGACTATTTAATCTTAAAGCATACAGCCTAACCTGGAAGTCAAAACTGCTTACCCAAAACTTGTCTCAGATACCAGGAGCCCTGCCAATCTGGCATTTGCAGTCTAGGGGAGCTAGTCAAAGCCAAATAGTCTCACCCGACTATTAAGTCCTAAAATATACAGAATCACCTGGAAGTCAAAGCTGGTTCACCCAAACTTAACTCAGATACCAGGACCCCTGCCAATCTGGCATTTTCAGCCTAGGGGAGCTAGTCAAAGCCAAATAGTCTCCCCCGACTTTTCCATCTTAAAACATACAGCCTCACCTGGAAGTAAAAACAGCTTACCCAAAACTTGTCCAGATACCAGGACCCCTGCTAAACTGGCATTTGCAGCCTAGGGGAGCTAGTCAAAGCCAAATAGTCTCACCCGACTGTTAAGTCTTAAAACATACAGCCTCACCTGGAAGTCAAAACAGCTTACCCAAAACTAGCGTGCCAAGGCCGTTCTTTTAAATAAATGTTTTCTTTAATTAATTCAATACAAATAAAATGTAAAATGTCTTATACCAGGGCCCTGCCAATCTGGCATTTGCAGCCTAGGGAAGCAGGTCATAGCCAAATAGTCTCACCCGACTTTATCCATCTTAAAACATACAGCCTCACCTGGACGTCAAAATTGCTTTAGCAACACTTGTCTCAGATACCAGGAGCCCTGCCAATCTGTCATTTGCAGCCTAGGGGAGCTAGTCAAAGCCAAATAGTCTCACCCGATTATTTAGTCTTAAAACATACAGCCTCACCTGGAAGTCAAAACTGGTTCACCCAAACTTAACTCAGATACCAGGACCCCTGCCAATCTGGCATTTTCAGCCTAGGGAAGCTAGTCAAAGCCAAACAGTCTCACCCGACCTTTCCATCTTAAAACATACAGCCTTATCTGGAAGTCAAAGCTGCTTCACCAAAACCTGACTCAGATACCAGGCCCCTGCCAATCTGGCATTTGCAGCTTAGGGGAGCTGGTCAAAATAGTCTCACCCGACTATTCCATCTTAAAACATACAGCCTCTCAGATACCAGGAGCATTGTCAATCTGGCATTTGCAGCCTGGGGGAGCTAGTCAAAGCCAAATAGTCTCACCCGACTATTAAGTCTTAAAAAACACACAGCCTCACCTGGAAGTCAAAGCTGCTCATCCAAAACTTGACTCAGATACCAGCAGCCCCGCCAATTTGGCATTTGCAGCCTAGGTGAACAAGTCAAAGCCAAACAGTCTCACCCGACCTTTCCATCTTAAAACATACAGCCTTATCTGGAAGTCAAAGCTGCTTCACCAAAACCTGACTCAGATTCCAGGCCCCTGCCAATCTGGCATTTGCAGCTTAGGGGAGCTGGTCAAAATAGTCTCACCCGACTATTCCATCTTAAAACATACAACCTTACCTGGAAGTTAAAACTGCTTTACCAAAACTTCTCTCAGATACCAGGAGCCCTGCCAATTTGGCATTGCAACCTAGAGGTGCAGGTCAAAGCCAAATAGTCTCACCAGACTATTCCATCTTAAAGCATACAGCCTAACCTGGAAGTCAGAACTGCTTACCCAACACTTGTCTCAGATACCAGGAGCCCTGCCAATCTGGCATTTGCAGCCTAGGGGAGCTAGTCAAAGCCAAATAGTCTCCCCCGACTTTTCCATCTTAAAACATACAGCCTCACTTGGAAGTCAAAACTGCTTACCCAAAACTTGTCTCGGATACCAGGAGCCATGCCAATTTGGCATTTGCAGCCTAGGGGAGCTAGTCAAAGCCAAATAGTCTCCCCCGATTATTTAGTCTTAAAACATACAGCCTTACCTGGAAGTCAAAGCTGGTTCACCCAAACTTAACTCAGATACCAGGACCCCTGCCAATCTGGCATTTTCAGCCTAGGGGAGCTAGTCAAAGCCAAATAGTCTCCCCCGACTTTTCCATCTTTAAACATACAGCCTCACTTGGAAGTCAAAACTGCTTACCCAAAACTTGTCCAGATACCAGGACCCCTGCTAATCTGGCATTTGCAGCTTTGGGGAGAAAGTCAAAGCCAAATAGTCTCACCAGACTATTTAATCTTAAAGCATACAGCCTAACCTGGAAGTCAGAACTGCTTACCCAAAACTTGTCTCAGATACCAGGAGCCCTGCCAATCTGGCATTTGCAGTCTAGGGGAGCTAGTCAAAGCCAAATAGTCTCACCCGACTATTAAGTCCTAAAATATACAGAATCACCTGGAAGTCAAAGCTGGTTCACCCAAACTTAACTCAGATACCAGGACCCCTGCCAATCTGGCATTTTCAGCCTAGGGGAGCTAGTCAAAGCCAAATAGTCTCCCCCGACTTTTCCATCTTAAAACATACAGCCTCACCTGGAAGTAAAAACAGCTTACCCAAAACTTGTCCAGATACCAGGACCCCTGCTAAACTGGCATTTGCAGCCTAGGGGAGCTAGTCAAAGCCAAATAGTCTCACCCGACTGTTAAGTCTTAAAACATACAGCCTCACCTGGAAGTCAAAAGAGCTTACCCAAAACTTGACTCAGATACCAGGAGGCCCGCCAATCTGGCATTGGCAGCCTAGGGGAGCAGGTTATAGCCAAATAGTCTCACCCGACTATTCCATCTTAAAACATACAGCCTCACCTGGACGTCAAAACTGCTTTGCCAAAACTTGTCTCAGATACCAGGAGCATTGTCAATCTGGCATTTGCAGCCTGGTGGAGCTAGTCAAAGCCAAATAGTCTCACCCGACTATTAAGTCTTAAAACACACAGCCTCACCTGGAAGTCAAAGCTGCTTCACCAAAACCTGACTCAGATACCAGGCCCCTGCCAATCTGGCATATGCAGCTTAGGGGAGCTGGTCAAAATAGTCTCACCCGACTATTCCATCTTAAAACACACAGCCTCACCTGGAAAAACTGGTAAAAACTGCTTTACCAAAACTTGACTCAGATACCAGCAGCCCCGCCAATTTGGCATTTGCAGCCTAGGTGAACAAGTCAAAGCCAAACAGTCTCACCCGACCTTTCCATCTTAAAACATACAGCCTTATCTGGAAGTCAAAGCTGCTTCACCAAAACCTGACTCAGATACCAGGCCCCTGCCAATCTGGCATTTGCAGCTTAGGGGAGCTGGTCAAAATAGTCTCACCCGACTATTCCATCTTAAAACATACAACCTTACCTGGAAGTTAAAACTGCTTTACCAAAACTTCTCTCCGATACCAGGAGCCCTGCCAATTTGGCATTGCAGCCTAGAGGTGCAGGTCAAAGCCAAATAGTCTCACCAGACTATTCCATCTTAAAGCATACAGCCTAACCTGGAAGTCAGAACTGCTTACCCAAAACTTGTCTCAGATACCAGGAGCCCTGCCAATCTGGCATTTGCAGCCTAGGGCAGCTAGTCAAAGCCAAATAGTCTCCCCCGACTTTTCCATTTTAAAACATACAGCCTCACTTGGAAGTCAAAACTGCTTACCCAAAACTTGTCTCGGATACCAGGAGCCCTGCCAATTTGGCATTTGCAGCCTAGGGGAGCTAGTCAAAGCCAAATAGTCTCACCCGATTATTTAGTCTTAAAACATACAGCCTTACCTGGAAGTCAAAGCTGGTTCACCCAAAGTTAACTCAGATACCAGGACCCCTGCCAATCTGGCATTTTCAGCCTAGGGGAGCTAGTCAAAGCCAAATAGTCTCCCCCGACTTTTCCATCTTTAAACATACAGCCTCACTTGGAAGTCAAAACTGCTTACCCAAAACTTGTCCAGATACCAGGACCCCTGCTAATCTGGCATTTGCAGCTTTGGGGAAAAAGTCAAAGCCAAATAGTCTCACCAGACTATTTAATATTAAAGCATACAGCCTAACCTGGAAGTCAGAACTGCTTACCCCAAACTTGTTTCAGATACCAGGACCCCTGCCAATCTGGCATTTGCAGGCTAGGGGAGCTAGTCAAAGCCAAATAGTCTCACCCGACTATTGAGTCCTAAAATATACAGAATCACCTGGAAGTCAAAGCTGGTTCACCCAAACTTAACTCAGATACCAGGACCCCTGCCAATCTGGCATTTTCAGCCTAGGGGAGCTAGTCAAAGCCAAATAGTCTCCCCCGACTTTTCCATCTTAAAACATATAGCCTCACCTGGAAGTCAAAACAGCTTACCCAAAACTTGTCCAGATACCAGGACCTCTGCTAAACTGGCATTTGCAGCCTAGGGGAGCTAGTCAAAGCCAAATAGTCTCACCCGACTATTAAGTCTTAAAAAACACACAGCCTCACCTGGAAGTCAAAGCTGCTCATCCAAAACTTGACTCAGATACCAGCAGCCCCGCCAATTTGGCATTTGCAGCCTAGGTGAACAAGTCAAAGCCAAACAGTCTCACCCGACCTTTCCATCTTAAAACATACAGCCTTATCTGGAAGTCAAAGCTGCGTCACCAAAACCTGACTCAGATACCAGGCCCCTGCCAATCTGGCATTTGCAGCTTAGGGGAGCTGGTCAAAATAGTCTCACCCGACTATTCCATCTTAAAATATACAACCTTACCTGGAAGTTAAAACTGCTTTACCAAAACTTCTCTCAGATACCAGGAGCCCTGCCAATTTGGCATTGCAACCTAGAGGTGCAGGTCAAAGCCAAATAGTCTCACCAGACTATTCCATCTTAAAGCATACAGCCTAACCTGGAAGTCAGAACTGCTTACCCAAAACTTGTCTCAGATACCAGGAGCCCTGCCAATCTGGCATTTGCAGCCTAGGGGAGCTAGTCAAAGCCAAATAGTCTCCCCCGACTTTTCCATCTTAAAACATACAGCCTCACTTGGAAGTCAAAACTGCTTACCCAAAACTTGTCTCGGATACCAGGAGCCCTGCCAATTTGGCATTTGCAGCCTAGGGGAGCTAGTCAAAGCCAAATAGTCTCACCCGATTATTTAGTCTTAAAACATACAGCCTTACCTGGAAGTCAAAGCTGGTTCACCCAAACTTAACTCAGATACCAGGACCCCTGCCAATCTGGCATTTTCAGCCTAGGGGAGCTAGTCAAAGCCAAATAGTCTCCCCGACTTTTCCATCTTTAAACATACAGCCTCACTTGGAAGTCAAAACTGCTTACCCAAAACTTGTCCAGATACCAGGACCCCTGCTAATCTGGCATTTGCAGCTTTGGGGAGAAAGTCAAAGCCAAATAGTCTCACCAGACTATTTAATCTTAAAGCATACAGCCTAACCTGGAAGTCAGAACTGCTTACCCAAAACTTGTCTCAGATACCAGGAGCCCTGCCAATCTGGCATTTGCAGTCTAGGGGAGCTAGTCAAAGCCAAATAGTCTCACCCGACTATTAAGTCCTAAAATATACAGAATCACCTGGAAGTCAAAGCTGGTTCACCCAAACTTAACTCAGATACCAGGACCCCTGCCAATCTGGCATTTTCAGCCTAGGGGAGCTAGTCAAAGCCAAATAGTCTCCCCCGACTTTTCCATCTTAAAACATACAGCCTCACCTGGAAGTAAAAACAGCTTACCCAAAACTTGTCCAGATACCAGGACCCCTGCTAAACTGGCATTTGCAGCCTAGGGGAGCTAGTCAAAGCCAAATAGTCTCACCCGACTGTTAAGTCTTAAAACATACAGCCTCACCTGGAAGTCAAAAGTGCTTACCCAAAACTTGACTCAGATACCAGGAGGCCCGCCAATCTGGCATTGGCAGCCTAGGGGAGCAAGTCAAAGCCAAATAGTCTCACCCGACTATTCCATCTTAAAACATACAGCCTCACCTGGACGTCAAAACTGCTTTGCCAAAACTTGTCTCAGATACCAGGAGCCTTGCCAATCTGGCATTTGCAGCCTGGGGGAGCTAGTCAAAGCCAAATAGTCTCACCCGACTATTAAGTCTTAAAACACACAGCCTCACCTGGAAGTCAAAGCTGCTTCACCAAAACCTGACTCAGATACCAGGCCCCTGCCAATCTGGCATATGCAGCTTAGGGGAGCTGGTCAAAATAGTGTCAGCCGACTATTCCATCTTAAAACACACAGCCTCACCTGGAAGTAAAAACTGCTTTACCAAAACTTGTCTCGGATACCAGGAGCCCTGCCAATTTGGAATTTGCAGCCGATTATTATAGTCTTAAAATTAAAATACAGCCTCACCTGGAAGTGAAAACAGCTCATCCAAAACTTGACTCAGATACCAGCAGCCCCGCCAATTTGGCATTTGTAGCCTAGGTGAACAAGTCAAAGCCAAACAGTCTCACCCGACCTTTCCATCTTAAAACATACAGCCTTATCTGGAAGTCAAAGCTGCTTCACCAAAACCTGACTCAGATACCAGGCCCCTGCCAATCTGGCATTTGCAGCTTAGGGGAGCTGGTCAAAATAGTCTCACCCGACTATTCCATCTTAAAACATACAACCTTACCTGGAAGTTAAAACTGCTTTACCAAAACTTCTCTCAGATACCAGGAGCCCTGCCAATTTGGCATTGCAACCTAGAGGTGCAGGTCAAAGCCAAATAGTCTCACCAGACTATTCCATCTTAAAGCATACAGCCTAACCTGGAAGTCAGAACTGCTTACCCAAAACTTGTCTCAGATACCAGAAGTCCTGCCAATCTGGCATTTGCAGCCTAGGGTAGCTAGTCAAAGCCAAATAGTCTCACCCGACTATTAAGTCCTAAAATATACAGAATCACCTGGAAGTCAAAGCTGGTTCACCCAAACTTAACTCAGATACCAGGACCCCTGCCAATCTGGCATTTGCAGTCTAGGGGAGCTAGTCAAAGCCAAATAGTCTCACCCGACTGTTAAGTCTTAAAACATACAGCCTCACCTGGAAGTCAAAACAGCTTACCCAAAACTTGACTCAGATACCAGGAGGCCCGCCAATCTGGCATTTGCAGCCTAGGGGAGCAGGTTATAGCCAAATAGTCTCACCCGACTATTCCATCTTAAAACATACAGCCTCACCTGGAAGTCAAAACTGCTTTGCCAAAACTTGTCTCAGATACCAGGAGCATTGTCAATCTGGCATTTGCAACCTGGGGGAGCTAGTCAAAGCCAAATAGTCTCACCCGACTATTAAGTCTTAAAACACACAGCCTCACCTGGAAGTCAAAGCTGCTTAACCAAAACCTGACTCAGATACCAGGCCCCTGCCAATCTGGCATATGCAGCTTAGGGGAGCTGGTCAAAATAGTCTCACCCGACTATTCCATCTTAAAACACACAGCCTCACCTGGAAAAACTGGTAAAAACTGCTTTACTAAAACTTGTCTCGGATACCAGGAGCCCTGCCAATTTGGCATTTGCAGCCGATTATTTAGTCTTAAAATATACAGCCTCACCTGGAAGTGAAAACAGCTCATCCAAAACTTGACTCAGATACCAGCAGCCCCGCCAATTTGGCATTTGCAGCCTAGGTGAACAAGTCAAAGCCAAACAGTCTCACCCGACCTTTCCATCTTAAAACATACAGCCTTATCTGGAAGTCAAAGCTGCTTCACCAAAACCTGACTCAGATACCAGGCCCCTGCCAATCTGGCATTTGCAGCTTAGGGGAGCTGGTCAAAAATAGTCTCACCCGACTATTCCATCTTAAAACATACAACCTTACCTGGAAGTTAAAACTGCTTTACCAAAACTTCTCTCAGATACCAGGAGCCCTGCCAATTTGGCATTGCAGCCTAGAGGTGCAGGTCAAAGCCAAATAGTCTCACCAGACTATTCCATCTTAAAGCATACAGCCTAACCTGGAAGTCAGAACTGCTTACCCAAAACTTGTCTCAGATACCAGGAGCCCTGCCAATCTGGCATTTGCAGCCTAGGGCAGCTAGTCAAAGCCAAATAGTCTCCCCCGACTTTTCCATTTTAAAACATACAGCCTCACTTGGAAGTCAAAACTGCTTACCCAAAACTTGTCCAGATACCAGGACCCCTGCTAATCTGGCATTTGCAGCTTTGGGGAAAAAGTCAAAGCCAAATAGTCTCACCAGACTATTTAATCTTAAAGCATACAGCCTAACCTGGAAGTCAGAACTGCTTACCCCAAACTTGTTTCAGATACCAGGACCCCTGCCAATCTGGCATTTGCAGGCTAGGGGAGCTAGTCAAAGCCAAATAGTCTCACCCGACTATTGAGTCCTAAAATATACAGAATCACCTGGAAGTCAAAGCTGGTTCACCCAAACTTAACTCAGATACCAGGACCCCTGCCAATCTGGCATTTTCAGCCTAGGGGAGCTAGTCAAAGCCAAATAGTCTCCCCCGACTTTTCCATCTTAAAACATAAAGCCTCACCTGGAAGTATAAACAGCTTACCCAAAACTTGTCCAGATACCAGGACCCCTGCTAAACTGGCATTTGCAGCCTAGGGGAGCTAGTCAAAGCCAAATAGTCTCACCCGACTGTTAAGTCTTAAAACATACAGCCTCACCTGGAAGTCAAAACAGCTTACCCAAAACTTGACTCAGATACCAAGAGCCCTGTCAATCTGGCACTTGCAGCCTAGGGGCGCAAGTCAAAGCCAAACAGTCTCACCCGACTTATCTATCTTAAAACATACAGCCCCATCTGGCCGCCAAAATTACTTTAGCAACACTTGTCTCAGATACCAGGATCCCCGCCAATCTGGCATTTGCAGCCTAGGGGAGCAGGTTATAGCCAAATAGTGTCACCCGACTATTCCATCTTAAAACATACAGCCTCACCTGGCATTTGCAGCCTGGGGGAGCTAGTCAAAGCCAAATAGTCTCAAACGACTATTAAGTCTTAAAACACACAGCCTCACCTGGAAGTCAAAGCTGCTTCACCAAAACCTGACTCAGATACCAGGCCCCTGCCAATCTGGCATATGCAGCTTAGGGGAGCTGGTCAAAATAGTGTCAGCCGACTATTCCATCTTAAAACACACAGCCTCACCTGGAAGTAAAAACTGCTTTACCAAAACTTGTCTCGGATACCAGGAGCCCTGCCAATTTGGAATTTGCAGCCGATTATTTAGTCTTAAAATATACAGCCTCACCTGGAAGTGAAAACAGCTCATCCAAAACTTGACTCAGATACCAGCAGCCCCGCCAATTTGGCATTTGCAGCCTAGGTGAACAAGTCAAAGCCAAACAGTCTCACCCGACCTTTCCATCTTAAAACATACAGCCTTATCTGGAAGTCAAAGCTGCTTCACCAAAACCTGACTCAGATACCAGGCCCCTGCCAATCTGGCATTTGCAGCTTAGGGGAGCTGGTCAAAATAGTCTCACCCGACTATTCCATCTTAAAACATACAACCTTACCTGGAAGTTAAAACTGCTTTACCAAAACTTCTCTCAGATACCAGGAGCCCCGCCAATTTGGCATTGCAGCCTAGAGGTGCAGGTCAAAGCCAAATAGTCTCACCAGACTATTCCATCTTAAAGCATACAGCCTAACCTGGAAGTCAGAACTGCTTACCCAAAACTTGTCTCAGATACCAGGAGCCCTGCCAATCTGGCATTTGCAGCCTAGGGGAGCTTGTCAAAGCCAAATAGTCTCCCCCGACTTTTCCATTTTAAAACATACAGCCTCACTTGGAAGTCAAAACTGCTTACCCAAAACTTGTCTCGGATACCAGGAGCCCTGCCAATTTGGCATTTGCAGCCTAGGGGAGCTAGTCAAAGCCAAATAGTCTCACCCGATTATTTAGTTTTAAAACATACAGCCTTACCTGGAAGTCAAAGCTGGTTCACCCAAACTTAACTCAGATACCAGGACCCCTGCCAATCTGGCATTTTCAGCCTAGGGGAGCTAGTCAAAGCCAAATAGTCTCCCCCGACTTTTCCATCTTTAAACATACAGCCTCACTTGGAAGTCAAAACTGCTTACCCAAAACTTGTCCAGATACCAGGACCCCTGCTAATGTGGCATTTGCAGCTTTGGGGAAAAAGTCAAAGCCAAATAGTCTCACCAGACTATTTAATCTTAAAGCATACAGCCTAACCTGGAAGTCAGAACTGCTTACCCCAAACTTGTTTCAGATACCAGGACCCCTGCCAATCTGGCATTTGCAGGCTAGGGGAGCTAGTCAAAGCCAAATAGTCTCACCCGACTATTGAGTCCTAATATATACAGAATCACCTGGAAGTCAAAGCTGGTTCACCCAAACTTAACTCAGATACCAGGACCCCTGCCAATCTGGCATTTTCAGCCTAGTTGAGCTAGTCAAAGCCAAATAGTCTCCCCCGACTTTTCCATCTTAAAACATACAGCCTCACCTGGAAGTATAAACAGCTTACCCAAAACTTGTCCAGATACCAGGACCCCTGCTAAACTGGCATTTGCAGCCTAGGGGAGCTAGTCAAAGCCAAATAGTCTCACCCGACTGTTAAGTCTTAAAACATACAGCCTCACCTGGAAGTCAAAACAGCTTACCCAAAACTTGACTCAGATACCAAGAGCCCTGTCAATCTGGCACTTGCAGCCTAGGGGCGCAAGTCAAAGCCAAACAGTCTCACCCGACGTATCTATCTTAAAACATACAGCCCCATCTGGCCGCCAAAATTACTTTAGCAACACTTGTCTCAGATACCAGGAGCCCCGCCAATCTGGCATTTGCAGCCTAGGGGAGCAGGTTATAGCCAAATAGTGTCACCCGACTATTCCATCTTAAAACATACAGCCTCACCTGGCATTTGCAGCCTGGGGGAGCTAGTCAAAGCCAAATAGTCTCAAACGACTATTAAGTCTTAAAACACACAGCCTCACCTGGAAGTCAAAGCTGCTTCACCAAAACCTGACTCAGATACCAGGCCCCTGCCAATCTGGCATATGCAGCTTAGGGGAGCTGGTCAAAATAGTGTCAGCCGACTATTCCATCTTAAAACACACAGCCTCACCTGGAAGTAAAAACTGCTTTACCAAAACTTGTCTCGGATACCAGGAGCCCTGCCAATTTGGAATTTGCAGCCGATTATTTAGTCTTAAAATATACAGCCTCACCTGGAAGTGAAAACAGCTCATCCAAAACTTGACTCAGATACCAGCAGCCCCGCCAATTTGGCATTTGCAGCCTAGGTGAACAAGTCAAAGCCAAACAGTCTCACCCGACCTTTCCATCTTAAAACATACAGCCTTATCTGGAAATCAAAGCTGCTTCACCAAAACCTGACTCAGATACCAGGCCCCTGCCAATCTGGCATTTGCAGCTTAGGGGAGCTGGTCAAAATAGTCTCACCCGACTATTCCATCTTAAAACATACAACCTTACCTGGAAGTTAAAACTGCTTTACCAACACTTCTCTCAGATACCAGGAGCCCTGCCAATCTGGCATTTGCAGCCTAGGGTAGCTAGTCAAAGCCAAATAGTCTCCCCCGACTTTTCCATCTTAAAGCATACAGCCTAACCTGGAAGTCAGAACTGCTTACCCAAAACTTGTCTCAGATACCAGAAGTCCTGCCAATCTGGCATTTGCAGCCTAGGGTAGCTAGTCAAAGCCAAATAGTCTCCCCCGACTTTTCCATCTTAAAACATACAGCCTCACTTGGAAGTCAAAACTGCTTACCCAAAACTTGTCTCGGATACCAGGAGCCCTGCCAATTTGGCATTTGCAGAATAGGGGAACTAGTCAAAGCCAAATAGTCTCACCCGATTATTTAGTCTTAAAACATACAGCCTTACCTGGAAGTCAAAGCTGGTTCACCCAAACTTAACTCAGATACCAGGACCCCCGCCAATCTGGCATTTTCAGCCTAGGGGAGCTAGTCAAAGCCAAATAGTCTCCCCCGACTTTTCCATCTTTAAACATACAGCCTCACTTGGAAGTCAAAACTGCTTACCCAAAACTTGTCCAGATACCAGGACCCCTGCTAATCTGGCATTTGCAGCTTTGGGGAGAAAGTCAAAGCCAAATAGTCTCACCAGACTATTTAATCTTAAAGCATTCAGCCTAACCTGGAAGTCAGAACTGCTTACCCAAAACTTGTCTCAGATACCAGGAGCCCTGCCAATCTGGCATTTGCAGCCTAGGGGAGCTAGTCAAAGCCAAATAGTCTCACCCGACTATTGAGTCCTAAAATATACAGAATCACCTGGAAGTCAAAGCTGGTTCACCCAAACTTAACTCAGATACCAGGACCCCTGCCAATCTGGCATTTTCAGCCTAGGGGAGCTAGTCAAAGCCAAATAGTCTCCCCCGACTTTTCCATCTTAAAACATACAGCCTCACCTGGAAGTCAAAACAGCTTACCCAAAACTTGTCCAGATACCAGGACCCCTGCTAATCTGGCATTTGCAGCTTAGGGGAGAAAGTCAAAGCCAAATAGTCTCACCCGACTATTCCATCTTAAAACACACAGCCTCACCTGGAAGTCAAAACAGCATACCCAAAACTTGTCTCATATACCATGAGCCTTGCCAATCTGGCATTTGCAATCTAGGGGAGCAGGTCATAGCCAAATAGTCTCACCCGATTATTCCATCTTAAAACATACAACCTTACCTGGAAGTTAAAACTGCTTTACCAAAACTTCTCTCAGATACCAGGAGCCCTGCCAATTTGGCATTGCAACCTAGAGGTGCAGGTCAAAGCCAGATAGTCTCACCAGACTATTTAATCTTAAAGCATACAGCCTAACCTGGAAGTCAGAACTGCTTACCCAAAACTTGTTTCAGATACCAGGACCCGCCAATCTGGCATTTTCAGCCTAGGGGAGCTAGTCAAAGCCAAATAGTCTCCCCACTGTAAGTCTTAAAACATATAGCCTCACCGGAAGTCAAAACAGCTTACCCAAAACTTGACTCAGATACCAGGAGGCCCGCCAATCTGGCATTTGCAGCCTAGGTGAACAAGTCAAAGCCAAACAGTCTCAACCGACTTATCCATCTTAAAACATACAGCCCCATCTGGCCGCCAAAATTACTTTAGCAACACTTGTCTCAGATACCAGGAGCCCCGCCAATCTGGCATTTGCAGCCTAGGGGAGCTAGTCAAAGCCAAATAGTCTCACCCGACTATTAAGTCTTAAAACACACAGCCTCACCTGGAAGTCAAACCTGCTTCACCAAAACCTGACTCAGATACCAGGCCCCGGCCAATCTGGCATATGCAGCTTAGGGGAGCTGGTCAAAATAGTCTCACCCGACTATTCCATCTTAAAACACACAGCCTCACCTGGAAGTAAAAACTGCTTTACCAAAACTTGTCTCGGATACCAGGAGCCCTGCCAATTTTGCATTTGCAGCCTAGGGGAGGTAGTCAAAGCCAAATAGTCTCACCCGACTATTCCATCTTAAAACATACAGCCTCACCTGGAAGTCAAAACAGCTCATCCAAAACTTGACTTAGATACCAGCAGCCCCGCCAATTTGGCATTTGCAGCCTAGGTGAACAAGTCAAAGCCGAACAGTCTCACCCGACCTTTCCATCTTAAAACATACAGCCTCATCTGGAAGTCATAGCTGCTTCACCAAAACCTGACTCAGATACCAGGCCCCGGCCAATCTGGCATTTGCAGCTTAGGGGAGCTGGTCAAAATAGTCTCACCCGACTATTCCATCTTAAAATATACAGCCTCACTTGGAAATCAAAACTGCTTACCCGAAACTTGTCTCGGATACCAGGAGCCCTGCCAATTTGGCATTTGCAGCCTAGGGGAGCTAGTCAGAGACAAATAGTCTCACCAGACTATTCCATCTTAAAGCATACAGCCTAACCTGGAAGTCAGAACTGCTTACCCAAAACTTGTCTCAGATACCAGAAGTCCTGCCAATCTGGCATTTGCAGCCTAGGGTAGCTAGTCAAAGCCAAATAGTCTCCCCCGACTTTTCCATCTTAAAACATACAGCCTCACTTGGAAGTCAAAACTGCTTACCCAAAACTTGTCTCGGATACCAGGAGCCCTGCCAATTTGGCATTTGCAGAATAGGGGAACTAGTCAAAGCCAAATAGTCTCACCCGATTATTTAGTCTTAAAACATACAGCCTTACCTGGAAGTCAATTCTGGTTCACCCAAACTTAACTCAGATACCAGGACCCCTGCCAATCTGGCATTTTCAGCCTAGGGGAGCTAGTCAAAGCCAAATAGTCTCCCCCGACTTTTCCATCTTTAAACATACAGCCTCACTTGGAAGTCAAAACTGCTTACCCAAAACTTGTCCAGATACCAGGACCCCTGCTAATCTGGCATTTGCAGCTTTGGGGAGAAAGTCAAAGCCAAATAGTCTCACCAGACTATTTAATCTTAAAGCATTCAGCCTAACCTGGAAGTCAGAACTGCTTACCCAAAACTTGTCTCAGATACCAGGAGCCCTGCCAATCTGGCATTTGCAGCCTAGGGGAGCTAGTCAAAGCCAAATAGTCTCACCCGACTATTGAGTCCTAAAATATACAGAATCACCTGGAAGTCAAAGCTGGTTCACCCAAACTTAACTCAGATACCAGGACCCCTGCCAATCTGGCATTTTCAGCCTAGGGGAGCTAGTCAAAGCCAAATAGTCTCCCCCGACTTTTCCATCTTAAAACATACAGCCTCACCTGGAAGTCAAAACAGCTTACCCAAAACTTGTCCAGATACCAGGACCCCTGCTAATCTGGCATTTGCAGCTTAGGGGAGAAAGTCAAAGCCAAATAGTCTCACCCGACTATTCCATCTTAAAACAGACTACCTCACCTGGAAGTCAAAACAGCATACCCAAAACTTGTCTCATATACCATGAGCCTTGCCAATCTGGCATTTGCAATCTAGGGGAGCAGGTCATAGCCAAATAGTCTCACCCGATTATTCCATCTTAAAACATACAACCTTACCTGGAAGTTAAAACTGCTTTACCAAAACTTCTCTCAGATACCAGGAGCCCTGCCAATTTGGCATTGCAACCTAGAGGTGCAGGTCAAAGCCAGATAGTCTCACCAGACTATTTAATCTTAAAGCATACAGCCTAACCTGGAAGTCAGAACTGCTTACCCAAAACTTGTTTCAGATACCAGGACCCCTGCCAATCTGGCATTTGCAGCCTAGGGGAGCTAGTCAAAGCCAAATAGTCTCACCCGACTGTTAAGTCTTAAAACATATAGCCTCACCTGGAAGTCAAAACTGCTTTACCAAAACTTGACTCAGATACCAGGAGGCCCGCCAATCTGGCATTTGCAGCCTAGGTGAACAAGTCAAAGCCAAACAGTCTCAACCGACTTATCCATCTTAAAACATACAGCCCCATCTGGCCGCCAAAATTACTTTAGCAACACTTGTCTCAGATACCAGGAGACCCGCCAATCTGGCATTTGCAGCCTAGGGGAGCTAGTCAAAGCCAAATAGTCTCACCCGACTATTAAGTCTTAAAACACACAGCCTCACCTGGAAGTCAAACCTGCTTCACCAAAACCTGACTCAGATACCAGGCCCCGGCCAATCTGGCATATGCAGCTTAGGGGAGCTGGTCAAAATAGTCTCACCCGACTATTCCATCTTAAAACACACAGCCTCACCTGGAAGTAAAAACTGCTTTACCAAAACTTGTCTCGGATACCAGGAGCCCTGCCAATTTTGCATTTGCAGCCTAGGGGAGGTAGTCAAAGCCAAATAGTCTCACCCGACTATTCCATCTTAAAACATACAGCCTCACCTGGAAGTCAAAACAGCTCATCCAAAACTTGACTTAGATACCAGGACCCCCGCCAATTTGGCATTTGCAGCCTAGGTGAACAAGTCAAAGCCAAACAGTCTCACCCGACCTTTCCATCTTAAAACATACAGCCTCATCTGGAAGTCATAGCTGCTTCACCAAAACCTGACTCAGATACCAGGCCCCGGCCAATCTGGCATTTGCAGCTTAGGGGAGCTGGTCAAAATAGTCTCACCCGACTATTCCATCTTAAAACATACAGCCTCACTTGGAAATCAAAACTGCTTACCCGAAACTTGTCTCGGATACCAGGAGCCCTGCCAATTTGGCATTTGCAGCCTAGGGGAGCTAGTCAAAGACAAATAGTCTCACCAGACTATTCCATCTTAAAGCATACAGCCTAACCTGGAAGTCAGAACTGCTTACCCAAAACTTGTCTCAGATACCAGAAGTCCTGCCAATCTGGCATTTGCAGCCTAGGGTAGCTAGTCAAAGCCAAATAGTCTCCCCCGACTTTTCCATCTTAAAACATACAGCCTCACTTGGAAGTCAAAACTGCTTACCCAAAACTTGTCTCGGATACCAGGAGCCCTGCCAATTTGGCATTTGCAGAATAGGGGAACTAGTCAAAGCCAAATAGTCTCACCCGATTATTTAGTCTTAAAACATACAGCCTTACCTGGAAGTCAAAGCTGGTTCACCCAAACTTAACTCAGATACCAGGACCCCTGCCAATCTGGCATTTTCAGCCTAGGGGAGCTAGTCAAAGCCAAATAGTCTCCCCCGACTTTTCCATCTTTAAACATACAGCCTCACTTGGAAGTCAAAACTGCTTACCCAAAACTTGTCCAGAT
Source organism: Drosophila littoralis (assembly GCA_018903485.1). Classification (NCBI taxonomy): domain Eukaryota; kingdom Metazoa; phylum Arthropoda; class Insecta; order Diptera; family Drosophilidae; genus Drosophila; species Drosophila littoralis. The sequence continues at coordinate 165,155 of JAEIGF010000360.1, read as the reverse complement.
ACCAGGACCCCTGCTAATCTGGCATTTGCAGCTTTGGGGAGAAAGTCAAAGCCAAATAGTCTCACCAGACTATTTAATCTTAAAGCAGTCAGCCTAACCTGGAAGTCAGAACTGCTTACCCAAAACTTGTCTCAGATACCAGGAGCCCTCCCAATCTGGCATTTGCAGCCTAGGGGAGCTAGTCAAAGCCAAATAGTCTCACCCGACTATTGAGTCCTAAAATATACAGAATCACCTGGAAGTCAAAGCTGGTTCACCCAAACTTAACTCAGATACCAGGACCCCTGCCAATCTGGCATTTTCAGCCTAGGGGAGCTGGTCAAAGCCAAATAGTCTCCCCCGACTTTTCCATCTTAAAACATACAGCCTCACCTGGAAGTCAAAACAGCTTACCCAAAACTTGTCCAGATACCAGGACCCCTGCTAATCTGGCATTTGCAGCTTAGGGGAGAAAGTCAAAGCCAAATAGTCTCACCCGACTATTCCATCTTAAAACAGACTGCCTCACCTGGAAGTCAAAACAGCATACCCAAAACTTGTCTCATATACCATGAGCCTTGCCAATCTGGCATTTGCAATCTAGGGGAGCAGGTCATAGCCAAATAGTCTCACCCGATTATTCCATCTTAAAACATACAACCTTACCTGGAAGTTAAAACTGCTTTACCAAAACTTCTCTCAGATACCAGGAGCCCTGCCAATTTGGCATTGCAACCTAGAGGTGCAGGTCAAAGCCAGATAGTCTCACCAGACTATTTAATCTTAAAGCATACAGCCTAACCTGGAAGTCAGAACTGCTTACCCAAAACTTGTTTCAGATACCAGGACCCCCGCCAATCTGGCATTTGCAGCCTAGGGGAGCTAGTCAAAGCCAAATAGTCTCACCCGACTGTTAAGTCTTAAAACATATAGCCTCACCTGGAAGTCAAAACTGCTTTACCAAAACTTGACTCAGATACCAGGAGGCCCGCCAATCTGGCATTTGCAGCCTAGGTGAACAAGTCAAAGCCAAACAGTCTCAACCGACTTATCCATCTTAAAACATACAGCCCCATCTGGCCGCCAAAATTACTTTAGCAACACTTGTCTCAGATACCAGGAGACCCGCCAATCTGACATTTGCAGCCTAGGGGAGCTAGTCAAAGACAAATAGTCTCACCCGACTATTAAGTCTTAAAACACACAGCCTCACCTGGAAGTCAAACCTGCTTCACCAAAACCTGACTCAGATACCAGGCCCCGGCCAATCTGGCATATGCAGCTTAGGGGAGCTGGTCAAAATAGTCTCACCCGACTATTCCATCTTAAAACACACAGCCTCACCTGGAAGTAAAAACTGCTTTACCAAAACTTGTCTCGGATACCAGGAGCCCTGCCAATTTTGCATTTGCAGCCTAGGGAGGTAGTCAAAGCCAAATAGTCTCACCCGACTATTCCATCTTAAAACATACAGCCTCACCTGGAAGTCAAAACAGCTCATCCAAAACTTGACTTAGATACCAGCAGCCCCGCCAATTTGGCGTTTGCAGCCTAGGTGAACAAGTCAAAGCCAAACAGTCTCACCCGACCTTTCCATCTTAAAACATACAGCCTCATCTGGAAGTCATAGCTGCTTCACCAAAACCTGACTCAGATACCAGGCCCCGGCCAATCTGGCATTTGCAGCTTAGGGGAGCTGGTCAAAATAGTCTCACCCGACTATTCCATCTTAAAACATACAGCCTCACTTGGAAATCAAAACTGCTTACCCGAAACTTGTCTCGGATACCAGGAGCCCTGCCAATTTGGCATTTGCAGCCTAGGGGAGCTAGTCAAAGACAAATAGTCTCACCCGACTATATAGTCTGAAAACATACAGCCTCACCTGGAAGTCAAAACTGCTTCACCAAAACCTGACTCAGATAACAGGCCCCTGCCAATCTGGCATTTGCAGCTTAGGGGAGCTGGTCAAAATAGTCTCACCCGACTATTCCATCTTAAAACATACATCCTCACTTGGAAGTCAAAACTGCTTACCCGAAACTTGTCTCGGATACGAGGAGCCCTGCCAATTTGGCATTTGCAGCCTAGGGGAGCTAGTCAAAGACAAATAGTCTCACCCGACTATTTAGTCTGAAAACATACAGCCTCACCTGGAAGTCAAAACTGCTTTACCAAAACTTGTCTCATATACCATGAGCCTTGCCAATCTGGTATTTGCAGCCTAGGTGGGCTAGTCAAAGTCAAACAGTCTCCCCCGACTTTTCCATCTTAAAACATACAGCCTCACTTGGAAGTCAAAACTGCTTACCCGAAACTTGTCTCGGATGCCAGGAGCCCTGCCAATTTGGCATTTGCAGCCTAGGGGAGCTAGTCAAAGACAAATAGTCTCACCCGACTATTTAGTCTGAAAACATACAGCCTCACCTGGAAGTCAAAACTGCTGTGAGGCGGCTATTATGATCAGCCCCCCACAGTTTTGAACTCACGGCAAGGAGCCGTCGCATCGCCAAGGTAATGGAAAGGAGCTATTGGCCCTATTGGATAATATCGTATAATTTTTATAGTTTATAAGCATTAAATGTAGTAGTGTAAGATAGTAAAATTGTAAGAGGCAAGAAGCCGCCGATAGTATAATCAAGTAAAAAGGCAAGGAGCCGTTAACCGCATAGTCGGCGTATTATTAGGATAAGTGCGTAGTTATGGGCAAGTAGCCAGTCAGTCATTTGAATTTAACCGCCGGCCGCCGCTGCAACCGTGCGCTGCTGATCGGCTGCTCAACACTGCCTTCGAGAGCGCAGCTTCAATTCGGCGGCGAAGAGCGAAAGCTCCGAGGCGAAGTTGCGAATGCTCGCGGCGAAGTCGAGCAACCGAGGCGAGCGAGCCGGCACTTTGGAAATACCGATCATGGTGAGTGGACGTGCCGAAAAGGAGTTTGAACGAATAACGTGCAGTGCATAGCGGAGCGCTAGGGCTCCAAGACAGTGCGGCAGGGCCTTAGGCTAGGCAGTTCGTTAGGGTAGAATATAATAAAAGTTGTGAATAAAGTGAATGCAGTCATCATAATTAACTTAAAAGCAGACCTTCGTAATCTCGGGCGGTTATATTTGTGCTAAACATCGGAAATGGCCGATGTTCACCCTAACCTAGGGGGGACAGTGTAGTTGGTGCGTGGGTACAGCCCGATAGTGTAGTTGGTGCGTGGCCAAAGCCCGATAGCGGGGTGGTACGGGGCTCCGGCCCGCTAGAAGAGGTAGCACGAGGCTGCGGCCTGGTATGGTAGGTAGTACAGTGGTAGTGCGAGGTATATTTGTGTCGAAACCCTCACCCCCCCCTTTAGCCCTCCGTCCCAGCGAATTTATAAATGTCTTGTGAATCGCTAGACCTGGTGAGACTGAGATTCATACCCCGGCCAGTAGCTACTTTACAAGTGGCGCCCGAGCAGGGACATAGAGGCGTTTAGGGGCGTGGCATAGTTGCGGATTAAAGCCCCGCAAGTATGCCCAAATAGGTGTTTCCAAAAAAAAAAAAAAAAAAATTTTTGTGTACAGGGTATTTCAAGTCGAGCATACCTTGAAGTGTATATACTCTGGTAGAGATCAAGGGAAAAGAAGACATAGTAGGCGGGTAGAATGCGCGTCTAGGGTATAAAGTAGTCGTGTATACCCCGACAAGTGCATTTCATACCCTATGTTAGGCGACGAGATGAACACCTGCAAGATCTGAGCAACGAAAAATGAGCACAGAAGTCGAGCTCAGCAACGAAAAAAAAGGAGAGATAACGGCCGGTCGAAAAGTACAGCGCGCGCGCGCCAGACGGGCGACGTCGAGACCATGCTTGCACACGTGTGCACAAACGCGCGTCGCAGTCGACGTCGGCGTCGAAGGGCCGTTAAGGCGTCGCGGCAGCGGCTGTACAGTGGGACGAATTCAGTTCACGCGCGGTGAAAACTGAATTCGTGAGTACAGTCGGCGAAGGCGATGACGACGGGTGTGCAGTGAAAGTAATAAATAACAATGAGGAAATAATATAAAACCAAACAATAAATAAATATTAATAATAATAAAAAGGGATAAAATAAATAAATAACAAAAAAAAAAAAAATAATAATAAAAAAAAAAATATAATAATAATAATAATAATAAAAAGAATAATGAACAAAGACTAAAAAATTAAAGGAGCATTAAGTGAGTTAATTTTTTTTTTATATTTTTTTTTTTGGTGAAGTGAATATACGAAACATATAAGAGAAATAATAAGGACAGATACTTAAGAAAAGTAAAATAATAAGAAGCAAAGGCAAAAACGGACAAAAACTAAAGTGAACGATGGTCGAAAGTCTAAAAGAGCTCTAAGTGTTTATTTTTATTTTTTTTGGTTCGAGATTTGTGAAGTAGACGTAAAACAAAGAAAAAAAAAAGGAGAGAAAAGACCAAAGGGACAACAAAAGGAAAAACAAGAGAGACAAAGACAAAAGTGAACGAAATAAACCTACGGAACGAGAGTTGCCCAGACACCAAACCCAAAACTCGAGCGAGGGTCCACAAGAGTTGTAGTTGAGCCCAGAGTGAGTAGCAAAAACTCAGGATGGAGACAGGTGAGTGCCAAAATCCGGGTGTAGGCGTGCGCTGGATCCACCAGCGCCGCAAAGAAGAACTGGTGGCGATCGCCCATGAGTTCAGGCTGGAAAAGGAGGGCCGCGTGGAGGAGCTGCGTAAGCGGCTATCCACTTTCGTGCAGGATGGCGGCCATACATCCGAGATTTGGGCTCGGCTGGCCGAGCTAGAGTCTCAGACCGCCAAAACATTATAGCCGTCTCCCTGGGGCACTCTACCCGACGTTGGCGGACGGCCGCGCCAAAAATCGGAACCAGACCTAAGGAGTTCGCAGCTGTACGAGCGGCTGCAGGTTCCGATCCCTAGTTTAGCCGTCTCGGGTGCAGGGAAACTCACGAGATTAGGAGCAGCGGAGCTCGCCGGACGACGGCGGTCGACGGGGAGCTAGGGCGAACCCCTTACGACTCGAATAATGGCCCTCATATTCCCCGGCCATATTCTCAGTCGGAGGCCAGGCCCCTCGCGAATGTTCCAGAACAAGTCCGAAAGTGGGGCATGAGGTACGATGGCCGTTCCGACCCCCTAGGGTTCCTAGAGGACCTAGAGGAGCGTGCCATTACGTACAGCATAGCCCTGGATCGATTGCCTCGGGCCATGAGCGAGGTGTTCTGCGACCGGGCTGCTCGTTGGTTCCTGAGTAGTGGACTGAGGGATGTGCCATGGTCGGTATTTAGGAGGGGTTTCTTGGAATTCTTTCTGCCACCACGCTATTTCGAGAGGTTGGAAGACGAAATCCGATCCCGCCGGCAGCGTGTGGGGGAAGAATTTAAGGAATACCTAATAGAGCTGAGGGCTTTGATGCACCATGCCAGATATGAGCCGGCGCAGGAGTTGCACCGGATATATGAGAATGCCGCCCCCGAATACAGGCTTTACGTACGACGGCAAGATTTTTCCACTTTGTCCCAGCTGACTCAACTCGCTGTGGAGTACGAAACGGTGATGAGACAGCGAGCGGAATACTCCGGAAGCAGGGCAGGGAGTCAGGCGGCCACGAGCTCAAGTAGTGCGGAGTGGGGAAGGACGGTCCAGCCCTCTGGGGAACACCTTAACCCATTCCGGTCTGCTCCCATCTTATCCGGAGCGATCGGTGTGGATAGACGAGTCTCCGCCCCGCCGGCAACGGCCCCTGCGGAAGTGGCCCACCAGATGATGAGCCAAGAGGCCGGGACCATGCATGCCGCAGGTGCGCACGGGAGGGGCATTTCGCCAGGGAATGTCCTAATGCGCCCGTTTTGTTTTGTTGGGTATGTGGGCATCAGGGCAGAAGTAGCCAAGAGTGTTGTCGCCGCACGGAGGCGGGAAACGGGCAACGGCGTCGCCCAGGTCAGGGTCGGGTCGACGCCGACACACACGGGACTCGGCAGTAGTACACCCGCTTAAGGTGGAGGGTGGCCGGATCGTCGCCACGGTGGAGATTGGCGGGAGGACGATGCCCGCCACTATCGATACAGGGGCCACTCGCAGCTTCATGAGCGAAGACTGCGTGCGCAAGGGGGCGATTCGGGGAAGAGTGGAGAACGTGCAGGCGCGCATTCGTCTGGCAGATGGGTCCACGGTCGAAGTAGAGAAGGCATTGAGGATAGACGTCGGCCTAGCGGGGAAGGTGGCCAGCATGTTAATGCTTGTCATGCCCGCAATGCTGGACCACGTTATCCTGGGGATGGACTTCCTGGGTGCCATGGGCACTACGGTACGCTGCGGCAAGGCGGAGCTGATCCTAGAGGACGTGACGTCTCCGGCCGCGGGACCTGGAACCGGTAAAGAGCCGAAAGAAGGCCTCACGCGTCAAGGAGCGGGAGTGCCTGCTCGGCAACAGAATGGAGAGAAGTCGAAGGAAGGCCTCCCAGGTCATGAAAAGGGAGCACCTGCTCGGCAACAGAGTGAAGAGGAGTCGAAGGAAGGCCTCCCAGGTCCTGAATGGGGAGCACCTGCTCGGCTACAGAGAGAGTCGGAGAAAGGCCTCCCGAGTCATGAAAGGGGAGCACCTGCTCGGCTACAGAAGGAGCCGGAGGAAGGCCTCCCGAGTCATGAAAGAGGAGCACCTGCTCGGCTACAGGGGGAGAAGTCGAAGGAAGGCCTCCCAGATCATGAAAAGGGAGCACCTGCTCGGCAACAGAGTGGAGAGAAGTCGAAGGAAGGCCTCGCACGTCAGGGAACGGGAGTGCCGGCTCGGCAACTGTCGGAAAAGGAGAAGAAGAAGGAAGTGAAAGATGAGTCTCATTCGGGGTCGGGCCGAGAGCTTGAGGGGCCCAAAAGGCGACGCGTAGACCTGCAAAGGCAGATTTACGCTGGTCATGCAGGCGGCACGGTGGATGTGTGCCAAAGAACGGAGGGATTAGGAGCAATGGCTCAAATCCACACGGGCACAGGGAATCAGGAGCGGCAGCCAGAGTCGAGCGATCAAGGAGCTCTATTTGGAGTCGGAGTGGTACCTGGAGGTGGCGAGTCTCAGAGCAAGCCCGGCGTCGAAGAGGCAGAGTGGCCAGCGGACTTGGATCCGGAACTTAAGGAGTTCCTGGAGTCGGAACCGACACTCTTCGAAGGGCTGCGGGGAGTCTCGCACATCGCGGAGCACAGGATCAGGCTTAAGGATGATAAGCCATTAAAACAGAGATATTACCCGAAGAATCCGGCCATGCAAAGGGTGATTGCTGAACAGGTGGACGAGCTGATGCAGGCAGGTGCCATCGAGCCGTCGCGTAGTCCACACAGCGCCCCAATCGTCTTAGTCAAGAAGAAGACTGGCGAGTGGCGCATGTGTATCGACTATCGACAAGTCAACGCGCACTCCGTCCCAGATGCTTATCCTGTTCCCAGGATCAATCACATCCTTGAGCGGTTGCGTCACGCCCGGTTCATCTCCACCCTGGATTTGAAGCACGGGTACTGGCAGATACCGATGGCAGCCGATAGTCGGGAATGTACGGCGTTCACGGTCCCCGGAAGAGGTCTTTTCCAGTGGCGGGTGATGCCATTTGGTTTACACTCGGCGTGTGCGACCTTCCAGCGAGCTTTAGACACGGTCATAGGGCCGGAGATGGAGCCTCATGCATTCGCCTACCTAGACGACATCGTGGTAATAGGAGCGACTAAGGAGCAACATGTAGATAACTTGAGGGAGGTGTTCCGCCTGCTAAGGACGGCTAATCTCAGGCTGAACAGGAAGAAGTGCAGTTTCTTCTGGGAGAGGTTGGTCTACCTAGGACACGTCATTTGTGGGGAAGGAATACGTACCGATCCAGAGAAGGTGGAGGCGATACGTAACCTGAGGGCCCCGACAAATTGCAAGGAGTTGCGGCAATGTCTTGGGATGGCGTCATGGTACAGGCGCTTCGTTCCCAACTTCGCGACTCAGGTACAGTCGCTAACAGCGCTCTTAAAGAAGGGGCGGAAATGGGCATGGGATCGAGAACAGGAGGAGGCATTGCGTCAATTGAAGGACAGCTTGACGACTGCCCCTGTGTTGGCTTGTCCAGACTTTTCCGCCAGGAAGGACATCCCGAGCCCTGGCTGACCCCAATCTCAGTCTGCCAGATGGTCGTGGAAGAGCGGCGATGCGGAAACGAGGAGGCGACACCACCACTCGCGCCCATGACCTGGACCGGGGAGCCAGTTTCCGGCCCTCAAGAGGATTTGGAGGAGGCATGGTTCGGCCGCGAGGAAGCAATGCCCACACTCGTGCCTGTAACACGCGCCGAAACACCAAACACCACTTCTCGGAGGGAATTGGAGGAAGCGTGGTTCGGCCAAGAGAGCGAAACGCCATTCGAAAAGGCATCTTTTGCCACTCGCCAGGCGGGCATGGGCGAAGCATGGTCCGAGGACGAAGACGCGATGGCGACGCCTCCATCACCCAAGTCGGGTGTTGCGACCGAGGCTCCTTCCCCAAGTGTCCCGAAGACCCCCACCGACAGCGAGTTGTGGGGGGACATTGTGGACCTATTCGATGGAATCGACGGATGGGATACCAGCTTGGAGTCGGTGCTCGACGAGGAGCTCGACATCGATGCCGAGACGGACGCCGAGCCTGAGGTCGCGCCGAGGAGCCTCACGCCGACAGAAGTTGTCGAGAGCCCCGCCAGGAAACCCATGGCAGATTTCACCCCTTCGGGTTGGAGGGTGTTTCCACGCGGGACGCCGTTATCCTCAGGAGTGGTGGAACTCATCGCAAGGGAGGCGCGGGTCCGCCGCTTCCGGTGCCGGCGCACGCGCTTCCACGTGTCTGATGGGAAGGCAGACTACAGCGTGACGTTAAACGCCAGAGGCGACGTTACCGTCACCTGCTCGAAGTAAGGGGGGGGTGTGAGGCGGCTATTATGATCAGCCCCCCACAGTTTTGAACTCACGGCAAGGAGCCGTCGCATCGCCAAGGTAATGGAAAGGAGCTATTGGCCCTATTGGATAATATCGTATAATTTTTATAGTTTATAAGCATTAAATGTAGTAGTGTAAGATAGTAAAATTGTAAGAGGCAAGAAGCCGCCGATAGTATAATCAAGTAAAAAGGCAAGGAGCCGTTAACCGCATAGTCGGCGTATTATTAGGATAAGTGCGTAGTTATGGGCAAGTAGCCAGTCAGTCATTTAAATTTAACCGCCGGCCCGTGCGCTGCTGATCGGCTGCTCAACACTGCCTTCGAGAGCGCAGCTTCAATTCGGCGGCGAAGAGCGAAAGCTCCGAGGCGAAGTTGCGAAAGCTCGCGGCGAAGTCGAGCAACCGAGGCGAGCGCATGGCTCGCTAGCGAGCGAGCCGGCACTTTGGAAATACCGATCATGGTGAGTGGACGTGCCGAAAAGGAGTTTGAACGAATAACGTGCAGTGCATAGCGGAGCGCTAGGGTTCCAAGACAGTGCGGCAGGGCCTTAGGCTAGGCAGTTCGTTAGGGTAGAATATAATAAAAGTTGTGAATAAAGTGAATGCAGTCATCATAATTAACTTAAAAGCAGACCTTCGTAATCTCGGGCGGTTATATTTGTGCTAAACATCGGAAATGGCCGATGTTCACCCTAACCTAGGGGGGACAGTGTAGTTGGTGCGTGGGTACAGCCCGATAGTGTAGTTGGTGCGTGGCCAAAGCCCGATAGCGGGGTGGTACGGGGCTCCGGCCCGCTAGAAGAGGTAGCACGAGGCTGCGGCCTGGTATGGTAGGTAGTACAGTGGTAGTGCGAGGTATATTTGTGTCGAAACCCTCACCCCCCCTTTAGCCCTCCGTCCCAGCGAATTTATAAATGTCTTGTGAATCGCTGGACCTGGTGAGACTGAGATTCATACCCCGGCCAGTAGCTACTTTACAAGTGGCGCCCGAGCAGGGACATAGGGGCGTTTAGGGGCGTGGCATAGTTGCGGATTAAAGCCCCGCAAGTATGCCCAAATAGGTGTTTCCAAAAAAAAAAAAAAATGTTGTGTACAGGGTATTTCAAGTCGAGCATACCTTGAAGTGTATATACTCTGGTAGAGATCAAGGGAAAAGAAGACATAGTAGGCGGGTAGAATGCGCGTCTAGGGTATAAAGTAGTCGTGTATACCCCGACAAGTGCATTTCATACCCTATGTTAGGCGACGAGATGAACACCTGCAAGATCTGAGCAACGAAAAATGAGCACAGAAGTCGAGCTCAGCAACGAAAAAAAGGAGAGATAACGGCCGGTCGAAAAGTACAGCGCGCGCGCGCCAGACGGGCGACGTCGAGACCATGCTTGCACACGTGTGCACAAACGCGCGTCGCAGTCGACGTCGGCGTCGAAGGGCCGTTAAGGCGTCGCGGCAGCGGCTGTACAGTGGGACGAATTCAGTTCACGCGCGGTGAAAACTGAATTCGTGAGTACAGTCGGCGAAGGCGATGACGACGGGTGTGCAGTGAAAGTAATAAATAACAATGAGGAAATAATATAAAACCAAACAATAAATAAATATTAATAATAATAAAAAGGGATAAAATAAATAAATAACAAAAAAAAAAAATAATAATAATAAAAAAAAAAAAAATAATAATAATAATAATAATAATAAAAGAATAATGAACAAAGACTAAAAAATTAAAGGAGCATTAAGTGAGTTAATTTTTTTTTATATATTTTTTTTTTGGTGAAGTGAATATACGAAACATATAAGAGAAATAATAAGGACAGATACTTAAGAAAAGTAAAATAATAAGAAGCAAAGGCAAAAACGGACAAAAACTAAAGTGAACGATGGTCGAAAGTCTAAAAGAGCTCTAAGTGTTTATTTTTATTTTTTTTGGTTCGAGATTTGTGAAGTAGACGTAAAACAAAGAAAAAAAAAGGAGAGAAAAGACCAAAGGGACAGCAAAAGGAAAAACAAGAGAGACAAAGACAAAAGTGAACGAAATAAACCTACGGAACGAGAGTTGCCCAGACACCAAACCCAAAACTCGAGCGAGGGTCCACAAGAGTTGTAGTTGAGCTCAGAGTGAGTAGCAAAAACTCAGGATGGAGACAGGTGAGTGCCAAAATCCGGGTGTAGGCGTGCGCTGGATCCACCAGCGCCGCAAAGAAGAACTGGTGGCGATCGCCCATGAGTTCAGGCTGGAAAAGGAGGGCCGCGTGGAGGAGCTGCGTAAGCGGCTATCCACTTTCGTGCAGGATGGCGGCCATACATCCGAGATTTGGGCTCGGCTGGCCGAGCTAGAGTCTCAGACCGCCAAAACATTATAGCCGTCTCCCTGGGGCACTCTACCCGACGTTGGCGGACGGCCGCGCCAAAAATCGGAACCAGACCTAAGGAGTTCGCAGCTGTACGAGCGGCTGCAGGTTCCGATCCCTAGTTTAGCCGTCTCGGGTGCAGGGGAAACTCACGAGATTAGGAGCAGCGGAGCTCGCCGGACGACGGCGGTCGACGGGGAGCTAGGGCGAACCCCTTACGACTCGAATAATGGCCCTCATATTCCCCGGCCATATTCTCAGTCGGAGGCCAGGCCCCTCGCGAATGTTCCAGAACAAGTCCGAAAGTGGGGCATGAGGTACGATGGCCGTTCCGACCCCCTAGGGTTCCTAGAGGACCTAGAGGAGCGTGCCATTACGTACAGCATAGCCCTGGATCGATTGCCTCGGGCCATGAGCGAGGTGTTCTGCGACCGGGCTGCTCGTTGGTTCCTGAGTAGTGGACTGAGGGATGTGCCATGGTCGGTATTTAGGAGGGGTTTCTTGGAATTCTTTCTGCCACCACGCTATTTCGAGAGGTTGGAAGACGAAATCCGATCCCGCCGGCAGCGTGTGGGGGAAGAATTTAAGGAATACCTAATAGAGCTGAGGGCTTTGATGCACCATGCCAGATATGAGCCGGCGCAGGAGTTGCACCGGATATATGAGAATGCCGCCCCCGAATACAGGCTTTACGTACGACGGCAAGATTTTTCCACTTTGTCCCAGCTGACTCAACTCGCTGTGGAGTACGAAACGGTGATGAGACAGCGAGCGGAATACTCCGGAAGCAGGGCAGGGAGTCAGGCGGCCACGAGCTCAAGTAGTGCGGAGTGGGGAAGGACGGTCCAGCCCTCTGGGGAACACCTTAACCCATTCCGGTCTGCTCCCATCTTATCCGGAGCGATCGGTGTGGATAGACGAGTCTCCGCCCCGCCGGCAACGGCCCCTGCGGAAGTGGCCCACCAGATGATGAGCCAAGAGGCCGGGACCATGCATGCCGCAGGTGCGCACGGGAGGGGCATTTCGCCAGGGAATGTCCTAATGCGCCCGTTTTGTTTTGTTGGGTATGTGGGCATCAGGGCAGAAGTAGCCAAGAGTGTTGTCGCCGCACGGAGGCGGGAAACGGGCAACGGCGTCGCCCAGGTCAGGGTCGGGTCGACGCCGACACACACGGGACTCGGCAGTAGTACACCCGCTTAAGGTGGAGGGTGGCCGGATCGTCGCCACGGTGGAGATTGGCGGGAGGACGATGCCCGCCACTATCGATACAGGGGCCACTCGCAGCTTCATGAGCGAAGACTGCGTGCGCAAGGGGGCGATTCGGGGAAGAGTGGAGAACGTGCAGGCGCGCATTCGTCTGGCAGATGGGTCCACGGTCGAAGTAGAGAAGGCATTGAGGATAGACGTCGGCCTAGCGGGGAAGGTGGCCAGCATGTTAATGCTTGTCATGCCCGCAATGCTGGACCACGTTATCCTGGGGATGGACTTCCTGGGTGCCATGGGCACTACGGTACGCTGCGGCAAGGCGGAGCTGATCCTAGAGGACGTGACGTCTCCGGCCGCGGGACCTGGAACCGGTAAAGAGCCGAAAGAAGGCCTCACGCGTCAAGGAGCGGGAGTGCCTGCTCGGCAACAGAATGGAGAGAAGTCGAAGGAAGGCCTCCCAGGTCATGAAAAGGGAGCACCTGCTCGGCAACAGAGTGAAGAGGAGTCGAAGGAAGGCCTCCCAGGTCCTGAATGGGGAGCACCTGCTCGGCTACAGAGAGAGTCGGAGAAAGGCCTCCCGAGTCATGAAAGGGGAGCACCTGCTCGGCTACAGAAGGAGCCGGAGGAAGGCCTCCCGAGTCATGAAAGAGGAGCACCTGCTCGGCTACAGGGGGAGAAGTCGAAGGAAGGCCTCCCAGATCATGAAAAGGGAGCACCTGCTCGGCAACAGAGTGGAGAGAAGTCGAAGGAAGGCCTCGCACGTCAGGGAACGGGAGTGCCGGCTCGGCAACTGTCGGAAAAGGAGAAGAAGAAGGAAGTGAAAGATGAGTCTCATTCGGGGTCGGGCCGAGAGCTTGAGGGGCCCAAAAGGCGACGCGTAGACCTGCAAAGGCAGATTTACGCTGGTCATGCAGGCGGCACGGTGGATGTGTGCCAAAGAACGGAGGGATTAGGAGCAATGGCTCAAATCCACACGGGCACAGGGAATCAGGAGCGGCAGCCAGAGTCGAGCGATCAAGGAGCTCTATTTGGAGTCGGAGTGGTACCTGGAGGTGGCGAGTCTCAGAGCAAGCCCGGCGTCGAAGAGGCAGAGTGGCCAGCGGACTTGGATCCGGAACTTAAGGAGTTCCTGGAGTCGGAACCGACACTCTTCGAAGGGCTGCGGGGAGTCTCGCACATCGCGGAGCACAGGATCAGGCTTAAGGATGATAAGCCATTAAAACAGAGATATTACCCGAAGAATCCGGCCATGCAAAGGGTGATTGATGAACAGGTGGACGAGCTGATGCAGGCAGGTGCCATCGAGCCGTCGCGTAGTCCACACAGCGCCCCAATCGTCTTAGTCAAGAAGAAGACTGGCGAGTGGCGCATGTGTATCGACTATCGACAAGTCAACGCGCACTCCGTCCCAGATGCTTATCCTGTTCCCAGGATCAATCACATCCTTGAGCGGTTGCGTCACGCCCGGTTCATCTCCACCCTGGATTTGAAGCACGGGTACTGGCAGATACCGATGGCAGCCGATAGTCGGGAATGTACGGCGTTCACGGTCCCCGGAAGAGGTCTTTTCCAGTGGCGGGTGATGCCATTTGGTTTACACTCGGCGTGTGCGACCTTCCAGCGAGCTTTAGACACGGTCATAGGGCCGGAGATGGAGCCTCATGCATTCGCCTACCTAGACGACATCGTGGTAATAGGAGCGACTAAGGAGCAACATGTAGATAACTTGAGGGAGGTGTTCCGCCTGCTAAGGACGGCTAATCTCAGGCTGAACAGGAAGAAGTGCAGTTTCTTCCGGGAGAGGTTGGTCTACCTAGGACACGTCATTTGTGGGGAAGGAATACGTACCGATCCAGAGAAGGTGGAGGCGATACGTAACCTGAGGGCCCCGACAAATTGCAAGGAGTTGCGGCAATGTCTTGGGATGGCGTCATGGTACAGGCGCTTCGTTCCCAACTTCGCGACTCAGGTACAGTCGCTAACAGCGCTCTTAAAGAAGGGGCGGAAATGGGCATGGGATCGAGAACAGGAGGAGGCATTGCGTCAATTGAAGGACAGCTTGACGACTGCCCCTGTGTTGGCTTGTCCAGACTTTTCCGCCAGGAAGGACATCCCGAGCCCTGGCTGACCCCAATCTCAGTCTGCCAGATGGTCGTGGAAGAGCGGCGATGCGGAAACGAGGAGGCGACACCACCACTCGCGCCCATGACCTGGACCGGGGAGCCAGTTTCCGGCCCTCAAGAGGATTTGGAGGAGGCATGGTTCGGCCGCGAGGAAGCAATGCCCACACTCGTGCCTGTAACACGCGCCGAAACACCAAACACCACTTCTCGGAGGGAATTGGAGGAAGCGTGGTTCGGCCAAGAGAGCGAAACGCCATTCGAAAAGGCATCTTTTGCCACTCGCCAGGCGGGCATGGGCGAAGCATGGTCCGAGGACGAAGACGCGATGGCGACGCCTCCATCACCCAAGTCGGGTGTTGCGACCGAGGCTCCTTCCCCAAGTGTCCCGAAGACCCCCACCGACAGCGAGTTGTGGGGGGACATTGTGGACCTATTCGATGGAATCGACGGATGGGATACCAGCTTGGAGTCGGTGCTCGACGAGGAGCTCGACATCGATGCCGAGACGGACGCCGAGCCTGAGGTCGCGCCGAGGAGCCTCACGCCGACAGAAGTTGTCGAGAGCCCCGCCAGGAAACCCATGGCAGATTTCACCCCTTCGGGTTGGAGGGTGTTTCCACGCGGGACGCCGTTATCCTCAGGAGTGGTGGAACTCATCGCAAGGGAGGCGCGGGTCCGCCGCTTCCGGTGCCGGCGCACGCGCTTCCACGTGTCTGATGGGAAGGCAGACTACAGCGTGACGTTAAACGCCAGAGGCGACGTTACCGTCACCTGCTCGAAGTAAGGGGGGGGTGTGAGGCGGCTATTATGATCAGCCCCCCACAGTTTTGAACTCACGGCAAGGAGCCGTCGCATCGCCAAGGTAATGGAAAGGAGCTATTGGCCCTATTGGATAATATCGTATAATTTTTATAGTTTATAAGCATTAAATGTAGTAGTGTAAGATAGTAAAATTGTAAGAGGCAAGAAGCCGCCGATAGTATAATCAAGTAAAAAGGCAAGGAGCCGTTAACCGCATAGTCGGCGTATTATTAGGATAAGTGCGTAGTTATGGGCAAGTAGCCAGTCAGTCATTTAAATTTAACCGCCGGCCCGTGCGCTGCTGATCGGCTGCTCAACACTGCCTTCGAGAGCGCAGCTTCAATTCGGCGGCGAAGAGCGAAAGCTCCGAGGCGAAGTTGCGAAAGCTCGCGGCGAAGTCGAGCAACCGAGGCGAGCGCATGGCTCGCTAGCGAGCGAGCCGGCACTTTGGAAATACCGATCATGGTGAGTGGACGTGCCGAAAAGGAGTTTGAACGAATAACGTGCAGTGCATAGCGGAGCGCTAGGGTTCCAAGACAGTGCGGCAGGGCCTTAGGCTAGGCAGTTCGTTAGGGTAGAATATAATAAAAGTTGTGAATAAAGTGAATGCAGTCATCATAATTAACTTAAAAGCAGACCTTCGTAATCTCGGGCGGTTATATTTGTGCTAAACATCGGAAATGGCCGATGTTCACCCTAACCTAGGGGGGACAGTGTAGTTGGTGCGTGGGTACAGCCCGATAGTGTAGTTGGTGCGTGGCCAAAGCCCGATAGCGGGGTGGTACGGGGCTCCGGCCCGCTAGAAGAGGTAGCACGAGGCTGCGGCCTGGTATGGTAGGTAGTACAGTGGTAGTGCGAGGTATATTTGTGTCGAAACCCTCACCCCCCCTTTAGCCCTCCGTCCCAGCGAATTTATAAATGTCTTGTGAATCGCTGGACCTGGTGAGACTGAGATTCATACCCCGGCCAGTAGCTACTTTACACTGCTTTACCAAAACTTGTCTCAGATACCAGGGCCCTGCCAATCTGGCATTTGCAGCCCAGGGGAGCAGGTCAGAGCCAAATAGTCTCACCCGACTATTCCATCTTAAAACATACATCCTTACCTGGAAGTTAAAACTGCTTTACCAAAACTTGTCTTAGATACCAGGTGTTTGTGGGGGTGGCGTCAGATAAATAATGCTTGGTTGTTATTGAAGAAAAAGCACTTCATGAGAATTTTTCATCTGCATGAAACAAACTCTGAATTTTTAAGTGAAATGACATATTTTTGGTTGGAGTTATGGAGGTGGAAAGGAGACCATAAGGAGAGTGCTGAGCGTATCTGGGATCGTATTAGTGAGTGAGTCTCCCTCAGTGAGGGAGTCTGTCTCACTGAGTGACTCTCTCACACTGAGTGAGGCTCAGTCAATGCTGTGTTCAGACAAGCAATGAACTGGCATGAACATTCTCCCCCCCTGGCAATATGCAGATTGAAGGATTCCTATTGCGTGCATGTGCCAGAGAGTATCCATCCAAACTTAGTATTTTGAGCCATCGGCAGACCGCCTTGGCTCGGGAGGATACCCGGTAGGATGATGTCTGTGTAGACGTCGGCGCTGAGTATCAAAGGTACTGGAGATGGACGGAACCAGTCATTGTCCGCCAAAACGACGTTGCTGAACGGGTCCTTCATGTCCGCTCTGATAGCTCGGGCTGGAGTTATTCAGCTGAGTTGCGGGTCAGCCATTAAGACCACCTCTCGAGACATTTGAGTTGTCTTGGAGCATAGCACGGCTGTGCTCCTTCTGCGCCAATGCGTGTGAGGGAAAGGCCATAGGCCCTTGCCATGGTTGCATTAATGCGGCTTACTGAACAACATGGATCGATCAGAGCCCGAGTCTCAGGGGTCTTTTTCCCGGTGTCGAGCAGCACTATGGCGGATGACAGTATACTGACCCCCTTCTGCTGGAGAAGGGACGTAAGCGACGTCCGTATAGTAAAACGTCGCGGGCTTGGGGGTGATGTGCCGCTGGAGGGCGAGGAGCCAAAAGCTCTTCTTGTGGGCCTGTTGGCTGACCGAGAGGGTCGAGCGCTACGGGGATCACGCATGTGGAGTAAGGTGTGGTGGTCCTTTTTGCAATTTTTGCACTTGGCTCCACTGCGACATGACTCCTCTGAATGCTGATGAGCCAGGCAGTTGGAGCAATATTTGTTTATCAAAACGGCTCGGAGGCGCTTCTCGGGCGTGAGCTTCAAGAAACGCTGGCACTTGCGTAGCGCATGGATGCCTCTACACACCCGGCATTTAAAGGAGTCCGTTCCTTGGCGTTGATTGGACACCTTCGTTGACGGTGCCATGCTGGTTCTCTACAGAGGAGTGAACTAGAGAATAAGATGTAGGAGAGGTGTTATTATGTGATGGTTTTGTTTTGAAAGAGGGATTAGTTGCTTTTAAGGATTAGTCGGTGGTGTTATTTGCCTCAGTTTGAAGAAGGACCAATTTGGCTATTGGCCTTCGGATGTCACCACGAGCGGTAAGCACGTCCACTACGCGGACCTTGTCATCTGTGCCTGGGCAAGTCAGCTGGACTCGGCCAAGGCGCCATTCATTTATTGGTAGGCTATCTTCCTTGATAATCACCATATCACCGACTTGGAGGTCCCTTGTAGGGGACTGCCATTTGTTTCGCTTATGGAGCTCTTTTAAATACTCATTCTTCCACCGAAAGCAGAATTGTTGGTGGAGCGCTTTGAGTCGCTGCCAGCGGGTAATTATAGAAATAGCGTCTTCTTTGATTACTGGCTCGTTAGTTGACAGAAGAGGGCCGCCAACTCGGAAGTGGCCTGGACTTAGAGCCAATGAATCAGTCGGATCTTCCGACATTGGAGAGATTGGCCTGGAGTTAAGGCAGGCTTCAATCTTGGAGAGGAGAGTCGCGAACTCCTCAAATGTATATTTTGAGGATGAGCTGGATTTGTTGAAGTGGGTCTTAAAGCTTTTGACACCTGCTTCCCACAATCCGCCCATGTGAGGAGCGCCAGGAGGATTGAAATGTCAACATTAGTTTTGATGGCTATGCTTGGATAGGATGAGCTCTTTGGTCGCTTGCAAGAAATTTCTCGAAAGAACGGATGAGGCTCCCACAAATGTTTTCCCATTATCTGAGTACATCTGTTGTGAAAGGCCACGTCTTGCTATAAATCGCGAAAATGCGGCCAGCAATATCTCCGTGGTTAGATCTGTGGTGGCTTCTAAATGGATTGCTTTCGTGCTGAAACAAACGAAGACACAGACATAACCCTTGGTTATTTTGCATGCTCGACCAATGTAGCTTTTAATATCGAAAGGTCCGGCAAAGTCTACACCCGTGTGTGTGAAGGGTCGGGAAAAGGTTGATGTCGCCCTTGGGAGCTCGCCCATAAGTTGGGTCTGAAGTCGTCTACGGTGTATTACACAGACCTTGCAGGAGTTTATGGTAGATTTTACCAGGATCATGAGCTTTGGGATCCAGTATTTGGCTCTTATGAGGCGCATTACCAACTGATTGCCTCCGTGAAAACAAATGAGGTGGGTAAATCGGACCAGGAGGCGTGAAAAATCACAATTGGCCGGAATGATTATGGGGTGTCGCTCATCATAGCCTAACGAGGTTGACCTCTCGCCCGTCCACAGGATCGCAGAATTCCCCTTTGATCGATGAAAGGGATTAAATTGCGAATACTGCTTGATCTTTGAATTGGCTTCTTATCGAGCAAACAGCTTAACTCCTTAGGATAAGCTTGGCGTTGAGTATACTCGATAAGTCGGAACTGAACTCTCGTAAGTTCTTCATTACGGAGCTCGGCGGGAAGGTGGATCGCTGGATTTCTACAGCGCTGGATAAATGCCTTGTCGAATCTGGAGAATCGTTCCAGAAAGTTATAGGAGGGTAGCTGTGAGACATTGCACTTCACTGCGCGTTGTTCAATCTCTGTCTCAAGTACCGTAACAGGAACTGGCCATTGGTTTTCTGGTAGTTGTAACCATTCCGGTCCATGCCACCACAAAGTGCTGCCCAATAGGTCCCGAGGAGAAACTTGACTCAGATACCAGGAGGCCCGCCAATCTGGCATTTACAGCCTAGGTGAACAAGTCAAAGCCAAACAGTCTCACCCGACTTATCCATTTTAAAACATACAGCCCCATCTGGCCGCCAAAATTACTTTAGCAACACTTGTCTCAGATACCAGGAGCCCTGCCAATCTGGCATTTGCAGCCTAGGGGAGCTAGTCAAAGCCAAATAGTCTCACCCGACTATTAAGTCCTAAAATATACAGAATCACCTGGAAGTCAAAGCTGGATCACCCAAACTTAACTCAGATACTAGGACCCCTGCCAATCTGGCAATTGCAGCCTAGGGGAGCAAGTCAAAGCCAAATAGTCTCCCCCGACTTTCCCATCTTAAAACATACAGCTTCACTTGGAAGTCAAAACTGCTTACCCAAAACTTGTCCAGATACCAGGACCCCTGCTAATCTGGCATTTGCAGCTTAGGGGAGAAAGTCAAAGCCAAATAGTCTCACCCGACTATTCCATCTTAAAACATACAGCCTCACCTGGAAGTCAAAACAGCTTACCTAAAACTTGTCTCATATACCATGAGCCTTGCCAATCTGGCATTTGCAGCCTAGGTGGGCTAGTCAAAGTCAATCAGTCTCACCCAACTATTCCATCTTCAAACATACGGCCTCACCTGGACGTCAAAACTGCTTTGCCAAAACTTGTCTCAGATACCAGGAGCCCTGCCAATCTGGCATTTGCAGCCTAGGGGAGCAGGTCATCGCCAAATAGTCTCACCCGACTATTCCATCTTAAAACATACAGCGTCACCTGGACGTCAAAACTGCTTTGCCAAAACTTGTCCAGATACCAGGACCCCTGCCAATTTGGCATTTGCAGCCTAGGGGAGCTAGTCAAAGCCAAATAGTCTCCCCCGACTTTTCCATCTTAAAACATACAGCCTCACCTGGAAGTCAGAACTGCTTACCCAAAACTTGACTCAGATACCAGGAGCCCCGCCAATCTGGCATTTGCAGCCTAGGCGAACTAGTCAAAGCCAAATAATCTCACCCGACTATTTAGTCATAAAACATACGGCCTCACCTAAAGTAACACTGCTTACCCAAAACTTGTCTCAGATACCAGGACCCCTGCTAATCTGTCATTTGCATGCTAGGGGAGCTAGTCAAAGCCAAATAGTCTCACCCGACTATTCCATCTGAAAACATACAGCCTCACCTGGAATTCAAAACTGCTTACCCAAAACTTGTCTCAGATAACAGGAGCCCAGCCAATCTGGCATTTTCAGCTTAGGTGAGCAAGTCAAAGACAAGCAGTCTCACCCGACTATTCCATCGTAAAACATACAGCCTCATCTGGAAGTCAAAGCTGCTTCACCAAAACCTGACTCAGATACCAGGCCCCTGCCAATCTGGCATATGCAGCTTAGGGGAGCTGGTCAAAATAGTCTCACCCGACTATTCCATCTTAAAACACACAGCCTTACCTGGAAGTCAAAACTGCTTTACCAAAACTTGTCTCGGATACCAGGAGCCCTGCCAATTTGGCATTTGCAGCCTAGGGGAGCAGGTTATATCCAAATAGTCTCACCCGACTATTCCATCTTAAAACATACAGCCTCACCTGGACGTCAAAACTGCTTTGCCAAAACTTGTCTCAGATACCAGGAGCATTGCCAATCTGGCATTTGCAGCCTGGGAGAGCTAGTCAAAGCCAAATAGTCTCACCCGACTCTTAAGTCTTAAAACATACGGCCTCACCTGGAAGTCAAAGCTGCTTCACCAAAACCTGACTCAGATACCAGGCCCCTGCCAATCTGGCATATGCAGCTTAGGGGAGCTGGTCAAAATAGTCTCACCCGACTATTCCATCTTAAAACACACAGCCTTACCTGGAAGTCAAAACTGCTTTACCAAAACTTGTCTCGGATACCAGGAGCCCTGCCAGCTTGGCATTTGCAGCCTAGGGGAGCTAGTCAAAGCCAAATAGTCTCACCCGACTATTTAGTCTTAAAACAGACAGCCTCACCTGGAAGTCAAAACTGCTTTGCCAAAACTTGTCTCAGATACCAGGAGCATTGTCAATCTGGCATTTGCAGCTTGGGGGAGCTAGTCAAAGCCAAATAGTCTCACCCGACTATTAAGTCTTAAAACATACAGCCTCACCTGGAAGTCAAAGCTGCTTTACCAAAACTTGACTCAGATACCAGCAGCCCCGCCAATTTGGCATTTGCAGCCTAGGGGAGCTAGTCAAAGCCAAATAGTCTCACCCGACTATTTAGTCTTACAGCCTCACCTGGAAGTCAAAACTGCTTACCCAAAACTTGTCTCAGATACCAGGAGCATTGTCAATCTGGCATTTGCAGCCTGGGGGAGCTAGTCAAAGCCAAATAGTCTCACCCGACTATTAAGTCTTCAAACATACAGCCTCACCTGGAAGTCAAAGCTGCTTCACCAAAACCTGACTCAGATACCAGGCCCCTGCCAATCTGGCATATGCAGCTTAGGGGAGCTGGTCAAAATAGTCTCACCCGACTATTCCATCTTAAAACACACAGCTTCACCTGGAAGTCAAAACTGCTTTACCAAAACTTGACTCAGATACCAGCAGCCCCGCCAATTTGGCATTTGCAGCCTAGGGGAGCTAGTCAAAGCCAAATAGTCTCACCCGACTATTTAGTCTTAAAACATACAGCCTCACCTGGAAGTCAAAACTGCTTTGCCAAAACTTGTCTCAGATACCAGGAGCATTGTCAATCTGGCATTTGCAGCCTGGGGGAGCTAGTCAAAGCCAAATAGTCTCACCCGACTATTAAGTCTTAAAACATACAGCCTCACCTGGAAGTCAAAGCTGCTTCACCAATACCTGACTCAGATACCAGGCCCCTGCCAATCTGGCATATGCAGCTTAGGGGAGCTGGTCAAAATAGTCTCACCCGACTATTCCATCTTAAAACATACAGCCTCACCTGGACGTCAAAACTGCTTTGCCAAAACTTGTCTCAGATACCAGGAGCCCTGCCAATTTGGCATTTGCAGCCTAGGGGAGCTAGTCAAAGCCAAATAGTCTCACCCGACTATTTAGTCATAAAACATACGGCCTCACCTAAAGTAACACTGCTTACCCAAAACTTGTCTCAGATACCAGGACCCCTGCTAATCTGTCATTTGCATGCTAGGGGAGCTAGTCAAAGCCAAATAGTCTCACCCGACTATTCCATCTGAAAACATACAGCCTCACCTGGAATTCAAAACTGCTTACCCAAAACTTGTCTCAGATAACAGGAGCCCAGCCAATCTGGCATTTTCAGCTTAGGTGAGCAAGTCAAAGACAAGCAGTCTCACCCGACTATTCCATCGTAAAACATACAGCCTCATCTGGAAGTCAAAGCTGCTTCACCAAAACCTGACTCAGATACCAGGCCCCTGCCAATCTGGCATATGCAGCTTAGGGGAGCTGGTCAAAATAGTCTCACCCGACTATTCCATCTTAAAACACACAGCCTTACCTGGAAGTCAAAACTGCTTTACCAAAACTTGTCTCGGATACCAGGAGCCCTGCCAATTTGGCATTTGCAGCCTAGGGGAGCAGGTTATATCCAAATAGTCTCACCCGACTATTCCATCTTAAAACATACAGCCTCACCTGGACGTCAAAACTGCTTTGCCAAAACTTGTCTCAGATACCAGGCCCCTGTCAATCTGGCATATGCAGCTTAGGGGAGCTGGTCAAAATAGTCTCACCCGACTATTCCATCTTAAAACACACAGCCTCACCTGGAAGTCAAAACTGCTTTACCAAAACTTGTCACAGATACCAGGAGCCCCGCCAATCTGGCATTTGCAGCTTAGGGGAGCAGGTTATAGCCAAATAGTCTCACCCGACAATTCCATCTTAAAACATACAGCCTCACCTGGACGTCAAAACTGCTTTGCCAAAACTTGTCTCAGATACCAGGAGCCCTGCCAATTTGGCATTTGCAGCCTAGGGGAGCTAGTCAAAGCCAAATAGTCTCACCCGACTATTTAGTCTTAAAACATACAGCCTCACCTGGAAGTCAAAACTGCTTACCCAAAACTTGTCTCAGATACCAGGAGCATTGTCAATCTGGCATTTGCAGCCTGGGGGAGCTAGTCAAAGCCAAATAGTCTCACCCGACTATTAAGTCTTCAAACATACAGCCTCACCTGGAAGTCAAAGCTGCTTCACCAAAACCTGACTCAGATACCAGGCCCCTGCCAATCTGGCATATGCAGCTTAGGGGAGCTGGTCAAAATAGTCTCACCCGACTATTCCATCTTAAAACACACAGCTTCACCTGGAAGTCAAAACTGCTTTACCAAAACTTGACTCAGATACCAGCAGCCCCGCCAATTTGGCATTTGCAGCCTAGGGGAGCTAGTCAAAGCCAAATAGTCTCACCCGACTATTTAGTCTTAAAACATACAGCCTCACCTGGAAGTCAAAACTGCTTTGCCAAAACTTGTCTCAGATACCAGGAGCATTGTCAATCTGGCATTTGCAGCCTGGGGGAGCTAGTCAAAGCCAAATAGTCTCACCCGACTATTAAGTCTTAAAACATACAGCCTCACCTGGAAGTCAAAGCTGCTTCACCAATACCTGACTCAGATACCAGGCCCCTGCCAATCTGGCATATGCAGCTTAGGGGAGCTGGTCAAAATAGTCTCACCCGACTATTCCATCTTAAAATATACAGCCTCACCTGGAAGTCAAAACTGCTTACCCAAAACTTGTCTCATATACCATGAGCCTTGCCAATCTGGCATTTGCAGCCTAGGTGGGCTAGTCAAAGTCAAATAGTCTCACCCGACTATTCCATCTTAAAACATACAGCCTCACCTGGAAGTCAAAACTGCTTTACCAAAACTTGTCTCAGATACCAGGGCCCTGTCAATCTGGCATTTGCAGCCTAGGGGAGCTAGTCAAAGCCAAATAGTCTCACCCGACTATTAAGTCCTAAAACATACAGCCTCACTTGGAAGTCAAAACTGCTTACCCAAAACTTGTCCAGATACCAGGACCCCTGCTAATCTGGCATTTGCAGCTTAGGGGAGAAAGTCAAAGCCAAATAGTCTCACCCGAATATTCCATCTTAAGACATACAGCCTCACCTGGAAGTCAAAACAGCTTACCCAAAACTTGTCTCAGATACCAGGAGCCCAGCCAATCTGGCACTTGCAGCCTAGGGGAGCTAGTCAAAGCCAAATAGTCTCACCCGAGTGTTAAGTCTTAAAACATACAGCCTCACCTGGAAGTCAAAACAGCTTACCCAAAACTTGTCTCAGATACCAGGGCCCTGCCAATCTGGCATTTGCAGCCTAGGGGAGCAGGTCATAGCCAAATAGTCTCACCCGACTATTCCATCTTAAAACATACAACCTTACCTGGAAGTTAAAACTGCTTTACCAAAACTTCTCTCAGATACCAGGAGCCCTGCCAATTTGGCATTGCAACCTAGAGGTGCAGGTCAAAGACAAATAGTCTCACCAGACTATTTAATCTTAAAGCATACAGCCTAACCTGGAAGTCAGAACTGCTTACCCAAAACTTGTTTCAGATACCAGTACCCCTGCCAATCTGGCATTTGCAGCCTAGGGGAGCTAGTCAAAGCCAAATAGTGTCACCCGACTGTTAAGTCTTAAAACATCCAGCCTCACCTGGAAGTCAAAACAGCTTACCCAAAACTTGACTCAGAGTCCAGGAGGCCCGCCAATCTGGCATTTGCAGCCTAGGTGAACAAGTCAAAGCCAAACAGTCTCACCCGACTTATCCATCTTAAAACATACAGCCCCATCTGGCCGCCAAAATTACTTTAGCAACACTTGTCTCAGATACCAGGAGCCCCGCCAATCTGGCATTTGCAGCCTAGGGGAGCAGGTTATAGCCAAATAGTCTCACCCGACTATTCCATCTTAAAACATACAGCCTCACCTGGACGTCAAAACTGCTTTGCCAAAACTTGTCTCAGATACCAGGAGCATTGTTAATCTGGCATTTGCAGCCTGGGGGAGCTAGTCAAAGCCAAATAGTCTCACCCGACTATCAAGTCTTAAAACACACAGCCTCACATGGAAGTAAAAACTGCTTTACCAAAACTTGTCTCGGATATCAGGAGCCCTGCCAATTTGGCATTTGCAGCCTAGGGGAGCTAGTCAAAGCCAAATAGTCTCACCCGATTATTTAGTCTTAAGATATACAGCCTCACCTGGAAGTGAAAACAGCTCATCCAAAACTTGACCCAGATACCAGCAGCCCCGCCAATTTGGCATTTGCAGCCTAGGTGAACAAGTCAAAGCCAAACAGTCTCACCCGACCTTTCCATCTTAAAACATACAGCCTTATCTGGAAGTCAAAGCTGCTTCACCAAAACCTGACTCAGATACCAGGCCCCTGCCATTCTGGCATTTGCAGCTTAGGGGAGCTGGTCAAAATAGTCTCACCCGACTATTCCATCTTAAAACATACAACCTAACCTGGAAGTTAAAACTGCTTTACCAAAACTTCTCTCAGATACCATGAGCCCTGCCAATTTGGCATTGCAACCTAGAGGTGCAGGTCAAAGCCAAATAGTCTCCCCCGACTTTTCCATCTTAAAACATACAGCCTCACTTGGAAGTCAAAACTGCTTACCCAAAACTTGTCTCGGATACCAGGAGCCCTGCCAATTTGGCATTTGCAGCCTAGGGGAGCTAGTCAAAGCCAAATAGTCTCACCCGATTATTTAGTCCTAAAACATACAGCCTTACCTGGAAGTCAAAGCTGGTTCACCCAAACTTAACTCAGATACCAGGACCCCTGCCAATCTGGCATTTTCAGCCTAGGGGAGCTAGTCAAAGCCAAATAGCCTCCCCCCACTTTTCCATCTTTAAACATACAGCCTCACTTGGAAGTCAAAACTGCTTACCCAAAACTTGTCTCAGATACCAGGAGCCCTGCCAATCTGGCATTTGCAGCCTAAGGGAGCTAGTCAAAGCCAAATAGTCTCACCCGACTATTCAGTCCTAAAATATACAGAATCACCTGGAAGTCAAAGCTGGTTCACCCAAACTTAACTCAGATACCAGGACCCCTGCCAATCTGGCATTTTCAGCCTAGGGGAGCTAGTCAAAGCCAAATAGTCTCCCCCGACTTTTCCATCTTAAAACATACAGCCTCACCTGGAAGTCAAAACAGCTTACCCAAAACTTGTCTCATATACCATGAGCCTTGCCAATCTGGCATTTGCAGCCTAGGTGGGCTAGTCAAAGTCAAACAGTCTCACCCGACTATTCCATCTTAAAACATACAGCCTCACCTGGAAGTCAAAACTGCTTTACCAAAACTTGACTCAGATACCAGGGCCCTGCCAATCTGGCATTTGCAGCCTAGGGGAGCAGGTCATAGCCAAATAGTCTCACCCGATTATTCCATCTTAAAACATACAACCTTACCTGGAAGTTAAAACTGCTTTACCAAAACTTCTCTCAGATACCAGGAGCCCTGCCAATTTGGCATTGCAACCTAGAGGTGCAGGTCAAAGCCAGATAGTCTCACCAGACTATTTAATCTTAAAGCATACAGCCTAACCTGGAAGTCAAAACAGCTTACCCAAAACTTGTCTCAGATACCAGGGCCCTGCCAATCTGGCATTTGCAGCCTAGGGGAGCAGGTCATAGCCAAATAGTCTCACCCGACTATTCCATCTTAAAACATACAACCTTACCTGGAAGTTAAAACTGCTTTACCAAAACTTCTCTCAGATACCAGGAGCCCTGCCAATTTGGCATTTGCAGCCTAGGGGAGCTAGTCAAAGCCAAATAGTCTCACCCGATTATTTAGTCTTAAGATATACAGCCTCACCTGGAAATGAAAACAGCTCATCCAAAACTTGACCCAGATACCAGCAGCCCCGCCAATTTGGCATTTGCAGCCTAGGTGAACAAGTCAAAGCCAAATAGTCTCACCCGACTATCAAGTCTTAAAACACACAGCCTCACATGGAAGTAAAAACTGCTTTACCAAAACTTGTCTCGGATACCAGGAGCCCTGCCAATTTGGCATTTGCAGCCTAGGGGAGCTAGTCAAAGCCAAATAGTCTCACCCGATTATTTAGTCTTAAGATATACAGCCTCACCTGGAAGTGAAAACAGCTCATCCAAAACTTGACCCAGATACCAGCAGCCCCGCCAATTTGGCATTTGCAGCCTAGGTGAACAAGTCAAAGCCAAACAGTCTCACCCGACCTTTCCATCTTAAAACATACAGCCTTATCTGGAAGTCAAAGCTGCTTCACCAAAACCTGACTCAGATACCAGGCCCCTGCCAATCTGGCATTTGCAGCTTAGGGGAGCTGGTCAAAATAGTCTCACCCGACTATTCCATCTTAAAACATACAACCTAACCTGGAAGTTAAAACTGCTTTACCAAAACTTCTCTCAGATACCATGAGCCCTGCCAATTTGGCATTGCAACCTAGAGGTGCAGGTCAAAGCCAAATAGTCTCACCAGACTATTCCATCTTAAAGCATACAGCCTAACCTGGAAGTCAGAACTGCTTACCCAAAACTTGTCTCAGATACCAGGAGCCCTGCCAATCTGGCATTTGCAGCCTAGGGGAGCTAGTCAAAGCCAAATAGTCTCCCCCGACTTTTCCATCTTAAAACATACAGCCTCACTTGGAAGTCAAAACTGCTTACCCAAAACTTGTCTCGGATACCAGGAGCCCTGCCAATTTGGCATTTGCAGCCTAGGGGAGCTAGTCAAAGCCAAATAGTCTCACCCGATTATTTAGTCCTAAAACATACAGCCTTACCTGGAAGTCAAAGCTGGTTCACCCAAACTTAACTCAGATACCAGGACCCCTGCCAATCTGGCATTTTCAGCCTAGGGGAGCTAGTCAAAGCCAAATAGCCTCCCCCCACTTTTCCATCTTTAAACATACAGCCTCACTTGGAAGTCAAAACTGCTTACCCAAAACTTGTCCAGATACCAGGACCCCTGCTAATCTGGCATTTGCAGCTTTGGGGAGAAAGTCAAAGCCAAATAGTCTCACCAGACTATTTAATCTTAAAGCATACAGCCTAACCTGGAAGTCAGAACTGCTTACCCCAAACGTGTTTCAGATACCAGGACCCCTGCCAATCTGGCATTTGCAGGCTAGGGGAGCTAGTCAAAGCCAAATAGTCTCACCCGACTTTTCCATCTTTAAACATACAGCCTCACTTGGAAGTCAAAACTGCTTATCCAAAACTTGTCCAGATACCAGGACCCCTGGTAATCTGGCATTTGCAGCTTTGGGGAGAAAGTCAAAGCCAAATAGTCTCACCAGACTATTTAATCTTAAAGCATACAGCCTAACCTGGAAGTCAGAACTGCTTACCCAAAACTTGTCTCAGATACCAGGAGCCCTGCCAATCTGGCATTTGCAGCCTAAGGGAGCTAGTCAAAGCCAAATAGTCTCACCCGACTATTCAGTCCTAAAATATACAGAATCACCTGGAAGTCAAAGCTGGTTCACCCAAACTTAACTCAGATACCAGGACCCCTGCCAATCTGGCATTTTCAGCCTAGGGGAGCTAGTCAAAGCCAAATAGTCTCCCCCGACTTTTCCATCTTAAAACATACAGCCTCACCTGGAAGTCAAAACAGCTTACCCAAAACTTGTCTCATATACCATGAGCCTTGCCAATCTGGCATTTGCAGCCTAGGTGGGCTAGTCAAAGTCAAACAGTCTCACCCGACTATTCCATCTTAAAACATACAGCCTCACCTGGAAGTCAAAACTGCTTTACCAAAACTTGACTCAGATACCAGGGCCCTGCCAATCTGGCATTTGCAGCCTAGGGGAGCAGGTCATAGCCAAATAGTCTCACCCGATTATTCCATCTTAAAACATACAACCTTACCTGGAAGTTAAAACTGCTTTACCAAAACTTCTCTCAGATACCAGGAGCCCTGCCAATTTGGCATTGCAACCTAGAGGTGCAGGTCAAAGCCAGATAGTCTCACCAGACTATTTAATCTTAAAGCATACAGCCTAACCTGGAAGTCAAAACAGCTTACCCAAAACTTGTCTCAGATACCAGGAGCCCCGCCAATCTGGCATTTGCAGCCTAGGGGAGCTAGTCAAAGCCAAATAGTCTCACCCGATTGTTAAGTCTTAAAACATACAGCCTCACCTGGAAGTCAAAACAGCTTACCCAAAGTTGTCTCAGATACCAGGGCCCTGCCAATCTGGCATTTGCAGCCTAGGGGAGCAGGTCATAGCCAAATAGTCTCACCCGACTATTCCATCTTAAAACATACAACCTTACCTGGAAGCTAAAACTGCTTTACCAAAACTTCTCTCAGATACCAGGAGCCCTGCCAATTTGGCATTGCAACCTAGAGGTGCAGGTCAAAGCCAAATAGTCTCACCAGACTATTTAATCTTAAAGCATACAGCCTAACCTGGAAGTCAGAACTGCTTACCCAAAACTTGTTTCAGATACCAGGACCCCTGCCAATCTGGCATTTGCAGCCTAGGGGAGCTAGTCAAAGCCAAATAGTCTCACCCGACTGTTAAGTCTTAAAACATACAGCCTCACCTGGAAGTCAAAACAGCTTACCCAAAACTTGACTCAGAGTCCAGGAGGCCCGCCAATCTGGCATTTGCAGCCTAGGTGAACAAGTCAAAGCCAAACAGTCTCACCCGACTTACCCATCTTAAAACATACAGCCCCATCTGGCCGCCAAAATTACTTTAGCAACACTTGTCTCAGATACCAGGAGCCCCGCCAATCTGGCATTTGCAGCCTAGGGGAGCAGGTTATAGCCAAATAGTCTCACCCGACTATTCCATCTTAAAACATACAGCCTCACCTGGACGTCAAAACTGCTTTGCCAAAACTTGTCTCAGATACCAGGAGCATTGTTAATCTGGCATTTGCAGCCTGGGGGAGCTAGTCAAAGCCAAATAGTCTCACCCGACTATCAAGTCATAAAACACACAGCCTCACATGGAAGTCAAAGCTGCTTCACCAAAACCTGACTCAGATACCAAGCCCCTGCCAATCTGGCATATGCAGCTTAGAGGAGCTGGTCAAAATAGTCTCACCCGACTATTCCATCTTAAAACACACAGCCTCACCTGGAAGTAAAAACTGCTTTACCAAAACTTGTCTCGGATACCAGGAGCCCTGCCAATTTGGCATTTGCAGCCTAGGGGAGCTAGTCAAAGCCAAATAGTCTCACCCGATTATTTAGTCTTAAGATATACAGCCTCACCTGGAAGTGAAAACAGCTCATCCAAAACTTGACTCAGATACCAGCAGCCCCGCCAATTTGGCATTTGCAGCCTAGGTGAACAAGTCAAAGTCAAACAGTCTCACCCGACCTTTCCATCTTAAAACATACAGCCTTATCTGGAAGTCAAAGCTGATTCACCAAAACCTGACTCAGATACCAGGCCCCTGCCAACTGGCATTTGCAGCCTAGGGGAGCTGGTCAAAATAGTCTCACCCGACTATTCCATCTTAAAACATACAACCTAACCTGGAAGTTAAAACTGCTTTACCAAAACTTCTCTCAGATACCATGAGCCCTGCCAATTTGGCATTGCAACCTAGAGGTGCAGGTCAAAGCCAAATAGTCTCACCAGACTATTCCATCTTAAAGCATACAGCCTAACCTGGAAGTCAGAACTGCTTACCCAAAACTTGTCTCAGATACCAGGAGCCCTGCCAATCTGGCATTTGCAGCCTAGGGGAGCTAGTCAAAGCCAAATAGTCTCCCCCGACTTTTCCATCTTAAAACATACAGCCTCACTTGGAAGTCAAAACTGCTTACCCAAAACTTGTCTCGGATACCAGGAGCCCTGCCAATTTGGCATTTGCAGCCTAGGGGAGCTAGTCAAAGCCAAATAGTCTCACCCGATTATTTAGTCCTAAAACATACAGCCTTACCTGGAAGTCAAAGCTGGTTCACCCAAACTTAACTCAGATACCAGGACCCCTGCCAATCTGGCATTTTCAGCCTAGGGGAGCTAGTCAAAGCCAAATAGCCTCCCCCCACTTTTCCATCTTTAAACATACAGCCTCACTTGGAAGTCAAAACTGCTTACCCAAAACTTGTCCAGATACCAGGACCCCTGCTAATCTGGCATTTGCAGCTTTGGGGAGAAAGTCAAAGCCAAATAGTCTCACCAGACTATTTAATCTTAAAGCATACAGCCTAACCTGGAAGTCAGAACTGCTTACCCAAAACTTGTTTCAGATACCAGGACCCCTGCCAATCTGGCATTTGCAGCCTAGGGGAGCTAGTCAAAGCCAAATAGTCTCACCCGACTGTTAAGTCTTAAAACATATAGCCTCACCTGGAAGTCAAAACAGCTTACCCAAAACTTGACTCAGATACCAGGAGGCCCGCCAATCTGGCATTTGCAGCCTAGGTGAACAAGTCAAAGCCAAACAGTCTCACCCGACTTATCCATCTTAAAACATACAGCCCCATCTGGCCGCCAAAATTACTTTAGCAACACTTGTCTCAGATACCAGGAGCCCCGCCAATCTGGCATTTGCAGCCTAGGGGAGCAGGTTATAGCCAAATAGTCTCACCCGACTATTCTATCTTAAAACATACAGCCTCACCTGGACGTCAAAACTGCTTTGCCAAAACTTGTCTCAGATACCAGGAGCATTGCCAATCTGGCATTTGCAGCCTGGGGGAGCTAGTCAAAGCCAAATAGTCTCACCCGACTATTAAGTCTTAAAACACACAGCCTCACCTGGAAGTCAAACCTGCTTCACCAAAACCTTACTCATATACCAGGCCCCGGCCAATCTGGCATATGCAGCTTAGGGGAGCTGGTCAAAATAGTCTCACCCG
This sequence comes from Drosophila littoralis, assembly GCA_018903485.1. Classification (NCBI taxonomy): domain Eukaryota; kingdom Metazoa; phylum Arthropoda; class Insecta; order Diptera; family Drosophilidae; genus Drosophila; species Drosophila littoralis. Next base: position 132,858 of record JAEIGF010000360.1, on the reverse strand, counting down.
ACTATTCCATCTTAAAACACACAGCCTCACCTGGAAGTAAAAACTGCTTTACCAAAACTTGTCTCGGATACCAGGAGCCAATTTGGCATTGCAACCTAGAGGTGCAGGTCAAAGCCAAATAGTCTCACCAGACTATTCCATCTTAAAGCATACAGCCTAACCTGGAAGTCAGAACTGCTTACCCAAAACTTGACTCAGATACCAGGAGCCCTGCCAATCTGGCATTTGCAGCCTAGGTGGGCTAGTCAAAGTCAAACAGTCTCACCCGACTATTCCATCTTAAAACATACAGCCTCACCTGGAAGTCAAAACTGCTTTACCAAAACTTGACTCAGATACCAGGGCCCTGCCAATCTGGCATTTGCAGCCTAGGGGAGCAGGTCATAGCCAAATAGTCTCACCCGATTATTCCATCTTAAAACATACAACCTTACCTGGAAGTTAAAACTGCTTTACCAAAACTTCTCTCAGATACCAGGAGCCCTGCCAATTTGGCATTGCAACCTAGAGGTGCAGGTCAAAGCCAGATAGTCTCACCAGACTATTTAATCTTAAAGCATACAGCCTAACCTGGAAGTCAAAACAGCTTACCCAAAACTTGTCTCAGATACCAGGAGCCCCGCCAATCTGGCATTTGCAGCCTAGGGGAGCTAGTCAAAGCCAAATAGTCTCACCCGATTGTTAAGACTTAAAACATACAGCGTCACCTGGAAGTCAAAACAGCTTACCCAAAACTTGTCTCAGATACCAGGGCCCTGCCAATCTGGCATTTGCAGCCTAGGGGAGCAGGTCATAGCCAAATAGTCTCACCCGACTATTCCATCTTAAAACATACAGCCCTACCTGGAAGCTAAAACTGCTTTACCAAAACTTCTCTCAGATACCAGGAGCCCTGCCAATTTGGCATTGCAACCTAGAGGTGCAGGTCAAAGCCAAATAGTCTCACCAGACTATTTAATCTTAAAGCATACAGCCTAACCTGGAAGTCAGAACTGCTTACCCAAAACTTGTTTCAGATACCAGGACCCCTGCCAATCTGGCATTTGCAGCCTAGGGGAGCTAGTCAAAGGCAAATAGTCTCACCCGACTGTTAAGTCTTAAAACATACAGCCTCACCTGGAAGTCAAAACAGCTTACCCAAAACTTGTCTCAGATACCAGGAGCATTGTTAATCTGGCATTTGCAGCCTGGGGGAGCTAGTCAAAGCCAAATAGTCTCACCCGACTATCAAGTCATAAAACACACAGCCTCACATGGAAGTCAAAGCTGCTTCACCAAAACCTGACTCAGATACCAGGCCCCTGCCAATCTGGCATATGCAGCTTAGAGGAGCTGGTCAAAATAGTCTCACCCGACTATTCCATCTTAAAACACACAGCCTCACCTGGAAGTAAAAACTGCTTTACCAAAACTTGTCTCGGATACCAGGAGCCCTGCCAATTTGGCATTTGCAGCCTAGGGGAGCTAGTCAAAGCCAAATAGTCTCACCCGATTATTTAGTCTTAAGATATACAGCCTCACCTGGAAGTGAAAACAGCTCATCCAAAACTTGACTCAGATACCAGCAGCCCCGCCAATTTGGCATTTGCAGCCTAGGTGAACAAGTCAAAGCCAAACAGTCTCACCCGACCTTTCCATCTTAAAACATACAGCCTTATCTGGAAGTCAAAGCTGCTTCACCAAAACCTGACTCAGATACCAGGCCCCTGCCAACTGGCATTTGCAGCTTAGGGGAGCTGGTCAAAATAGTCTCACCCGACTATTCCATCTTAAAACATACAACCTAACCTGGAAGTTAAAACTGCTTTACCAAAACTTCTCTCAGATTCCATGAGCCCTGCCAATTTGGCATTGCAACCTAGAGGTGCAGGTCAAAGCCAAATAGTCTCACCAGACTATTCCATCTTAAAGCATACAGCCTAACCTGGAAGTCAGAACTGCTTACCCAAAACTTGTCTCAGATACCAGGAGCCCTGCCAATCTGGCATTTGCAGCCTAGGGGAGCTAGTCAAAGCCAAATAGTCTCCCCGACTTTTCCATCTTAAAACATACAGCCTCACCTGGAAGTCAAAACTGCTTACCCAAAACTTGTCTCGGATACCAGGACCCTGCCAATTTGGCATTTGCAGCCTAGGGAGCTAGTCAAAGCCAAATAGTCTCACCCGATTATTTAGTCCTAAAACATACAGCCTTACCTGGAAGTCAAAGCTGGTTCACCCAAACTTAACTCAGATACCAGGACCCCTGCCAATCTGGCATTTTCAGCCTAGGGGAGCTAGTCAAAGCCAAATAGCCTCCCCCACTTTTCCATCTTTAAACATACAGCCTCACTTGGAAGTCAAAACTGCTTATCCAAAACTTGTCCAGATACCAGGACCCCTGCTAATCTGGCATTTGCAGCTTTGGGGGAGAAAGTCAAAGCCAAATAGTCTCACCAGACTATTTAATCTTAAAACATACAGCCTAACCTGGAAGTCAGAACTGCTTACCCAAAACTTGTCTCAGATACCAGGAGCCCTGCCAATCTGGCATTTGCAGCCTAAGGGAGCTAGTCAAAGCCAAATAGTCTCACCCGACTATTAAGTCTTAAAATATACAGAATCACCTGGAAGTCAAAGCTGGTTCACCCAAACTTAACTCAGATACCAGGACCCCTGCCAATCTGGCATTTTCAGCCTAGGGGAGCTAGTCAAAGCCAAATAGTCTCCCCCGACTTTTCCATCTTAAAACATACAGCCTCACCTGGAAGTCAAAACAGCTTACCCAAAACTTGTCTCATATACCATGAGCCTTGCCAATCTGGCATTTGCAGCCTAGGTGGGCCAGTCAAAGTCAAACAGTCTCACCCGACTATTCCATCTTAAAACATACAGCCTCACCTGGAAGTCAAAACTGCTTTACCAAAACTTGACTCAGATACCAGGGCCCTGCCAATCTGGCATTTGCAGCCTAGGGGAGCAGGTCATAGCCAAATAGTCTCACCCGATTATTCTATCTTAAAACATACAACCTTACCTGGAAGTTAAAACTGCTTTACCAAAACTTCTCTCAGATACCAGGAGCCCTGCCAATTTGGCATTTTCAGCCTAGGGGAGCTAGTCAAAGCCAAATAGCCTCCCCACACTTTTCCATCTTTAAACATACAGCCTCACTTGGAAGTCAAAACTGCTTATCCAAAACTTGTCCAGATACCAGGACCCCTGCTAATCTGGCATTTGCAGCTTTGGGGAGAAAGTCAAAGCCAAATAGTCTCACCAGACTATTTAATCTTAAAGCATACAGCCTAACCTGGAAGTCAAAACTGCTTACCCAAAACTTGTCTCAGATACCAGGAGCCCTGCCAATCTGGCATTTGCAGCCTAAGGGAGCTAGTCAAAGCCAAATAGTCTCCCCCGACTTTTCCATCTTAAAACAAACAGCCTCACCTGGAAGTCAAAACAGCTTACCCAAAACTTGTCTCATATACCATGAGCCTTGCCAATCTGGCATTTGCAGCCTAGGTGGGCTAGTCAAAGTCAAACAGTCTCACCCGACTATTCCATCTTAAAACATACAGCCTCACCTGGAAGTCAAAGCTGCTTTACCAAAACTTGACTCAGATACCAGGGCCCTGCCAATCTGGCATTTGCAGCCTAGGGGAGCAGGTCATAGCCAAATAGTCTCACCCGATTATTCTATCTTAAAACATACAACCTTACCTGGAAGTTAAAACTGCTTTACCAAAACTTCTCTCAGATACCAGGAGCCCTGCCAATTTGGCATTGCAACCTAGAGGTGCAGGTCAAAGCTAGATAGTCTCACCAGACTATTTAATCTTAAAGCATACAGCCTAACCTGGAAGTCAGAACTGCTTACCCAAAACTTGTTTCAGATACCAGGACCCCTGCCAATCTGGCATTTGCAGCCTAGGGGAGCTAGTCAAAGCCAAATAGTCTCACCCGACTGTTAAGTCTTAAAACATATAGCCTCACCTGGAAGTCAAAACAGCTTACCCAAAACTTGACTCAGATACCAGGAGGCCCGCCAATCTGGCATTTGCAGCCTAGGTGAACAAGTCAAAGCCAAACAGTCTCACCCGACTTATCCATCTTAAAACATACAGCCCCATCTGGCCGCCAAAATTACTTTAGCAACACTTGTCTCAGATACCAGGAGCCCCGCCAATCTGGCATTTGCAGCCTAGGGGAGCAGGTTATAGCCAAATAGTCTCACCCGACTATTCTATCTTAAAACATACAGCCTCACCTGGACGTCAAAACTGCTTTGCCAAAACTTGTCTCAGATACCAGGAGCATTGCCAATCTGGCATTTGCAGCCTGGGGGAGCTAGTCAAAGCCAAATAGTCTCACCCGACTATTAAGTCTTAAAACACACAGCCTCACCTGGAAGTCAAACCTGCTTCACCAAAACCTTACTCATATACCAGGCCCCGGCCAATCTGGCATATGCAGCTTAGGGGAGCTGGTCAAAATAGTCTCACCCGACTATTCCATCTTAAAACACACAGCCTCACCTGGAAGTAAAAACTGCCTTACCAAAACTTGTCTCGGATACCAGGAGCCAATTTGGCATTGCAACCTAGAGGTGCAGGTCAAAGCCAAATAGTCTCACCAGACTATTCCATCTTAAAGCATACAGCTTAACCTGGAAGTCAGAACTGCTTACCCAAAACATGACTCAGATACCAGGAGCCCTGCCAATCTGGCATTTGCAGCCTAGGTGGGCTATTCAAAGTCAAACAGTCTCACCCGACTATTCCATCTTAAAACATACAGCCTCACCTGGAAGTCAAAACTGCTTTACCAAAACTTGACTCAGATACCAGGGCCCTGCCAATCTGGCATTTGCAGCCTAGGGGAGCAGGTCATAGCCAAATAGTCTCACCCGATTATTCCATCTTAAAACATACAACCTTACCTGGAAGTTAAAACTGCTTTACCAAAACTTCTCTCAGATACCAGGAGCCCTGCCAATTTGGCATTGCAACCTAGAGGTGCAGGTCAAAGCCAGATAGTCTCACCAGACTATTTAATCTTAAAGCATACAGCCTAACCTGGAAGTCAAAACAGCTTACCCAAAACTTGTCTCAGATACCAGGAGCCCCGCCAATCTGGCATTTGCAGCCTAGGGGAGCTAGTCAAAGGCAAATAGTCTCACCCGACTGTTAAGTCTTAAAACATACAGCCTCACCTGGAAGTCAAAACAGCTTACCCAAAACTTGACTCAGAGTCCAGGAGGCCCGCCAATCTGGCATTTGCAGCCTAGGTGAACAAGTCAAAGCCAAACAGTCTCACCCGACTTATCCATCTTAAAACATACAGCCCCATCTGGCCGCCAAAATTACTTTAGCAACACTTGTCTCAGATACCAGGAGCCCCGCCAATCTGGCATTTGCAGCCTAGGGGAGCAGGTTATAGCCAAATAGTCTCACCCGACTATTCCATCTTAAAACATACAGCCTCACCTGGACGTCAAAACTGCTTTGCCAAAACTTGTCTCAGATACCAGGAGCAGTGTTAATCTGGCATTTGCAGCCTGGGGGAGCTAGTCAAAGCCAAATAGTCTCACCCGACTATCAAGTCATAAAACACACAGCCTCACATGGAAGTCAAAGCTGCTTCACCAAAACCTGACTCAGATACCAGGCCCCTGCCAATCTGGCATATGCAGCTTAGAGGAGCTGGTCAAAATAGTGTCAGCCGACTATTCCATCTTAAAACACACAGCCTCACCTGGAAGTAAAAACTGCTTTACCAAAACTTGTCTCGGATACCAGGAGCCCTGCCAATTTGGCATTTGCAGCCTAGGGGAGCTAGTCAAAGCCAAATAGTCTCACCCGACTGTTAAGTCTTAAAACATATAGTCTCACCTGGAAGTCAAAACAGCTTACCCAAAACTTGACTCAGATACCAGGAGGCCCGCCAATCTGGCATTTGCAGCCTAGGTGAAAAAGTCAAAGCCAAACAGTCTCACCCGACTTATCCATCTTAAAACATACAGCCCCATCTGGCCGCCAAAATTACTTTAGCAACACTTGTCTCAGATACCAGGAGCCCCGCCAATCTGGCATTTGCAGCCTAGGGGAGCAGGTTATAGCCAAATAGTGTCACCCGACTATTCCATCTTAAAACATACAGCCTCACCTGGCATTTGCAGCCTGGGGGAGCTAGTCAAAGCCAAATAGTCTCAAACGACTATTAAGTCTTCAAACACACAGCCTCACCTGGAAGTCAAAGCTGCTTCACCAAAACCTGACTCAGATACCAGGCCCCTGCCAATCTGGCATATGCAGCTTAGGGGAGCTGGTCAAAATAGTGTCAGCCGACTATTCCATCTTAAAACACACAGCCCCACCTGGAAGTAAAAACTGCTTTACCAAAACTTGTCTCGGATACCAGGAGCCCTGCCAATTTGGAATTTGCAGCCGATTATTTAGTCTTAAAATATACAGCCTCACCTGGAAGTGAAAACAGCTCATCCAAAACTTGACTCAGATACCAGCAGCCCCGCCAATTTGGCATTTGCAGCCTAGGGGAGCTAGTCAAAGCCAAATAGTCTCACCCGACTGTTAAGTCTTAAAACATACAGCCTCACCTGGAAGTCAAAACAGCTTACCCAAAACTTGTCTCAGATACCAGGAGCCCTGCCAATCTGGCATTTGCAGCCTATGGGAGCTAGTCAAAGCCAAATAGTCTCACCGGACTATTCAATCTTAAAACATACAGCCTTACCTGGCCGTCAAAACGGCTTTACCAAAACTTGTCTCAGATACCAAGACCCCTGCCAATCTGGCTTTTGCAGCCTAGGGGAGCTAGTCAAAGCCAAAAGTCTCACCCGACTATTTAGTCTGAAAACATGCAGCTTCTCCTGGAAGTCAAAACTGCTTACCCAAAACTTGACTCAGATACCAGGAGCCTGAATCTGGCATTTGAGCTAGGTGAACAAGTCAAAGCCAAACAGTCTCACCCGACTTATCCATCTTAAAACATACAGCCCCACCTGGCCGCCAAAATTACTTTAGCAACACTTGTCTCAGATACCAGGAGCCCTGCCAATCTGGCATTTGCAGCCTGGGGGAGCAGGTTAAAGCCAAATAGTCTCACCCGACTATTCTATCTTAAAACATACAGCCTCACCTGGACGTCAAAACTGCTTTGCCAAAACTTGTCTCAGATACCAGGAGCATTGCCAATCTGGCATTTGCAGCCTGGGGGAGCTAGTCAAAGCCAAATAGTCTCACCCGACTATTAAGTCTTAAAACACACAGCCTCACCTGGAAGTAAAAACTGCTTCACCAAAACTTGTCTCAGATACCAGGCCCCTGCCAATCTGGCATATGCAGCCTAGGGGTTAGGTCAAACAAATAGTCTCACCCGACTATTCCATCTTAAAACATACAGCCTCACCTGGAAGTAAGAAACTGCTTTACCCAAAACTTGTCTCAGATACCAGGAGCCCTGCCAATTTGGCATTTGCAACCTAGAGGTGCAGGTCAAAGCCAAATAGTCTCACCGGACTATTTAATCTTAAAACATACAGCCTTACCTGGCCGTCAAAACGGCTTTACCAAAACTTGTCTCAGATACCAAGACCCCTGCCAATCTGGCTTTTGCAGCCTAGGGGAGCTAGTCAAAGCCAAAAGTCTCACCCGACTATTTAGTCTGAAAACATGCAGCTTCTCCTGGAAGTCAAAACTGCTTACCCAAAACTTGACTCAGATACCAGGAGCCTCGCCAATCTGGCATTTGCAGCATAGGTGAACAAGTCAAAGCCAAACAGTCTCACACGACCTTTCCATCTTAAAACATACAGCCCCATCTGACCGCCAAATTCGCTTTAGCAAAACTTGTCTCAGATACCAGGAGCCCCGTTAATCTGGCATTTGCAGCTTCGGGGAGCTAGTCAAGGTCAAATAGCTTCACCCGATTTTTTAGTCTTAAATCATACAGCCTCATCTGGAAGTCAAAACTGCTTCACCAAAACTTGTCTCAGATACCAGGAGCCCTGCCAATTTGTCATTTCTCACTGGACTATTTAATCATAAAAAAAATATACAGCCTTACCAGAACGTCAAAATTGTTTTACCAAAACTTGTCTCAGATACCAAGACCCCTGCCAATCTGGCTTTTGCAGCTTAGGGGAGCTAGTTAAAGCCAAATGGTCTCACCCGACTTTTTAATCTTAAAACATGCAGCCTCGATTGGAGGTCAAGACTGCTTACCCAAAACTAGTCTCAGATACCAGGAGCCCTGCAAATCTGACATTTGCAGCTTAGGGGAGAAAGTCAAACCCAAATAGTCTCACCCGACTATTCCATCTTAAAACATACAGCCTCACCTGGAAGTCAAAACAGCTTACCCAAAACTTGTCTCATATACCATGAGCCTTGCCAATCTGGCATTTGCAGCCTAGGTGGGCTAGTCAAAGTCAAACAGTCTCACCCGACTATTCCATCTTAAAACATACAGCCTCACCTGGAAGTCAAAACTGCTTTACCAAAACTTGTCTCAGATACCAGGGCCCTGCCAATCTGGCATTTGCAGCCTAGGGGAGCAGGTCATAGCCAAATAGTCTCACCCGACTATTCCATCTTAAAACATACAACCTTACCTGGAAGCTAAAACTGCTTTACCAAAACTTCTCTCAGATACCAGGAGCCCTGCCAATTTGGCATTGGAACCTAGAGGTGCAGGTCAAAGCCAAATAGTCTCACCAGACTATTTAATCTTAAAGCATACAGCCTAACCTGGAAGTCAGAACTGCTTACCCAAAACTTGTTTCAGATACCAGGACCCCTGCCAATCTGGCATTTGCAGCCTGGGGGAGCTAGTCAAAGCCAAATAGTCTCACCCGACTGTTAAGTCTTAAAACATACAGCCTCACCTGGAAGTCAAAACAGCTTACCCAAAACTTGACTCAGAGTCCAGGAGGCCCGCCAATCTGGCATTTGCAGCCTAGGTGAACAAGTCAAAGCCAAACAGTCTCACCCGACTTATCCATCTTAAAACATACAGCCCCATCTGGCCGCCAAAATTACTTTAGCAACACTTGTCTCAGATACCAGGAGCCCCGCCAATCTGGCATTTGCAGCCTAGGGGAGCAGGTTATAGCCAAATAGTCTCACCCGACTATTCCATCTTAAAACATACAGCCTCACCTGGACGTCTAAACTGCTTTGCCAAAACTTGTCTCAGATACCAGGAGCATTGTTAATCTGGCATTTGCAGCCTGGGGGAGCTAGTCAAAGCCAAATAGTCTCACCCGACTATCAAGTCATAAAACACACAGCCTCACATGGAAGTCAAAGCTGCTTCACCAAAACCTGACTCAGATACCAGGCCCCTGCCAATCTGGCATATGCAGCTTAGAGGAGCTGGTCAAAATAGTCTCACCCGACTATTCCATCTTAAAACACACAGCCTCACCTGGAAGTAAAAACTGCTTTACCAAAACTTGTCTCGGATACCAGGAGCCCTGCCAATTTGGCATTTGCAGCCTAGGGGAGCTAGTCAAAGCCAAATAGTCTCACCCGATTATTTAGTCTTAAGATATACAGCCTCACCTGGAAGTGAAAACAGCTCATCCAAAACTTGACTCAGATACCAGCAGCCCCGCCAATTTGGCATTTGCAGCCTAGGTGAACAAGTCAAAGCCAAACAGTCTCACCCGACCTTTCCATCTTAAAACATACAGCCTTATCTGGAAGTCAAAGCTGCTTCACCAAAACCTGACTCAGATACCAGGCACCTGCCAATCTGGCATTTGCAGCTTAGGGGAGCTGGTCAAAATAGTCTCACCCGACTATTCCATCTTAAAACATACAACCTAACCTGGAAGTTAAAACTGCTTTACCAAAACTTCTCTCAGATACCATGAGCCCTGCCAATTTGGCATTGCAACCTAGAGGTGCAGGTCAAAGCCAAATAGTCTCACCAGACTATTCCATTTTAAAGCATACAGCCTAACCTGGAAGTCAGAACTGCTTACCCAAAACTTGTCCAGATACCAGGAGCCCTGCCAATCTGGCATTTGCAGCCTAGGGGAGCTAGTCAAAGCCAAATAGTCTCCCCCGACTTTTCCATCTTAAAACATACAGCCTCACTTGGAAGTCAAAACTGCTTACCCAAAACTTGTCTCGGATACCAGGAGCCCTGCCAATTTGGCATTTGCAGCCTAGGGGAGCTAGTCAAAGCCAAATAGTCTCACCCGATTATTTAGTCCTAAAACATACAGCCTTACCTGGAAGTCAAATGCTGGTTCACCCAAACTTAACTCAGATACCAGGACCCCTGCCAATCTGGCATTTTCAGCCTAGGGGAGCTAGTCAAAGCCAAATAGCCTCCCCCCACTTTTCCATCTTTAAACATACAGCCTCACTTGGAAGTCAAAACTGCTTATCCAAAACTTGTCCAGATACCAGGACCCCTGCTAATCTGGCATTTGCAGCTTTGGGGAGAAAGTCAAAGCCAAATAGTCTCACCAGACTATTCAATTTTAAAGCATACAGCCTAACCTGGAAGTCAGAACTGCTTACCCAAAACTTGTCTCAGATACCAGGAGCCCTGCCAATCTGGCATTTGCAGCCTAAGGGAGCTAGTCAAAGCCAAATAGTCTCACCCGACTATTAAGTCCTAAAATATACAGAATCACCTGGAAGTCAAAGCTGGTTCACCCAAACTTAACTCAGATACCAGGACCCCTGCCAATCTGGCATTTTCAGCCTAGGGGAGCTAGTCAAAGCCAAATAGTCTCCCCCGACTTTTCCATCTTAAAACATACAGCCTCACCTGGAAGTCAAAACAGCTTACCCAAAACTTGTCTCATATACCATGAGCCTTGCCAATCTGGCATTTGCAGCCTAGGTGGGCTAGTCAAAGTCAAACAGTCTCACCCGACTATTCCATCTTAAAACATACAGCCTCACCTGGAAGTCAAAACTGCTTTACCAAAACTTGACTCAGATACCAGGGCCCTGCCAATCTGGCATTTGCAGCCTAGGGGAGCAGGTCATAGCCAAAAAGTCTCACCCGATTATTCTATCTTAAAACATACAACCTTACCTGGAAGTTAAAACTGCTTTACCAAAACTTCTCTCAGATACCAGGAGCCCTGCCAATTTGGCATTGCAACCTAGAGGTGCAGGTCAAAGCTAGATAGTCTCACCAGACTATTTAATCTTAAAGCATACAGCCTAACCTGGAAGTCAGAACTGCTTACCCAAAACTTGTTTCAGATACCAGGACCCCTGCCAATCTGGCATTTGCAGCCTAGGGGAGCTAGTCAAAGCCAAATAGTCTCACCCGACTGTTAAGTCTTAAAACATATAGCCTCACCTGGAAGTCAAAACAGCTTACCCAAAACTTGACTCAGATACCAGGAGGCCCGCCAATCTGGCATTTGCAGCCTAGGTGAACAAGTCAAAGCCAAACAGTCTCACCCGACTTATCCATCTTAAAACATACAGCCCCATCTGGCCGCCAAAATTACTTTAGCAACACTTGTCTCAGATACCAGGAGCCCCGCCAATCTGGCATTTGCAGCCTAGGGGAGCAGGTTATAGCCAAATAGTCTCACCCGACTATTCTATCTTAAAACATACAGCCTCACCTGGACGTCAAAACTGCTTTGCCAAAACTTGTCTCAGATAACAGGAGCCCAGCCAATCTGGCATTTTCAGCCTAGGTGAGCAAGTCAAAGCCAAATAGTCTCACCCGACTATTAAGTCTTAAAACACACAGCCTCACCTGGAAGTCAAACCTGCTTCACCAAAACCTTACTCAGATACCAGGCCCCGGCCAATCTGGCATATGCAGCTTAGGGGAGATGGTCAAAATAGTCTCACCCGACTATTCCATCTTAAAACACACAGCCTCACCTGGAAGTAAAAACTGCTTTACCAAAACTTGTCTCGGATACCAGGAGCCCTGCCAATTTGGCATTGCAACCTAGAGGTGCAGGTCAAAGCCAAATAGTCTCACCAGACTATTTAATCTTAAAGCATACAGCCTAACCTGGAAGTCAGAACTGCTTACCCAAAACTTGTCTCAGATACCAGGAGCCCTGCCAATCTGGCATTTGCAGCCTATGGGAGCTAGTCAAAGCCAAATAGTCTCACCGGACTATTTAATCTTAAAACATACAGCCTTACCTGGCCGTCAAAACGGCTTTACCAAAACTTGTCTCAGATACCAAGACCCCTGCCAATCTGGCTTTTGCAGCCTAGGGGAGCTAGTCAAAGCCAAAAGTCTCACCCGACTATTTAGTCTGAAAACATGCAGCTTCTCCTGGAAGTCAAAACTGCTTACCCAAAACTTGACTCAGATACCAGGAGCCTCGCCAATCTGGCATTTGCAGCATAGGTGAACAACTCAAAGCCAAACAGTCTCACACGACCTTTCCATCTTAAAACATACAGCCCCATCTGACCGCCAAATTCGCTTTAGCAAAACTTGTCTCAGATACCAGGAGCCCCGTTAATCTGGCATTTGCAGCTTCGGGGAGCTAGTCAAGGTCAAATAGCTTCACCCGATTTTTTAGTCTTAAATCATACAGCCTCATCTGGAAGTCAAAACTGCTTCACCAAGCTTGTCTCAGATACCAGAAGCCCTGCCAATTTGCCATTTCTCACCGGACTATTTAATCTTAAAAAAAATATACAGCCTTACCAGAACGTCAAAACTGTTTTACCAAAACTTGTCTCAGATACCAAGACCCCTGCCAATCTGGCTTTTGCAGCTTAGGGGAGCTAGTTAAAGCCAAATGGTCTCACCCGACTTTTTAATCTTAAAACATGCAGCCTCGATTGGAGGTCAAGACTGCTTACCCAAAACTTGTCTCAGATACCAGGAGCCCTGCAAATCTGACATTTGCAGCTTAGGGGAGAAAGTCAAAGCCAAATAGTCTCACCCGACTATTCCATCTTAAAACATACAGCCTCACCTGGAAGTCAAAACAGCTTACCCAAAACTTGTCTCATATACCATGAGCCTTGCCAATCTGGCATTTGCAGCCTAGGTGGGCTAGTCAAAGTCAAACAGTCTCACCCGACTATTCCATCTTAAAACATACAGCCTCACCTGGAAGTCAAAACTGCTTTACCAAAACTTGTCTCAGATACCAGGGCCCTGCCAATCTGGCATTTGCAGCCTAGGGGAGCAGGTCATAGCCAAATAGTCTCACCCGACTATTCCATCTTAAAACATACAACCTTACCTGAAAGTTAAAACTGCCTTACCAAAACTTCTCTCAGATACCAGGAGCCCTGCCAATTTGGCATTGCAACCTAGAGGTGCAGGTCAAAGCCAAATAGTCTCACCAGACTATTTAATCTTAAAGCATACAGCCTAACCTGGAAGTTAGAACTGCTTACCCAAAACTTGTTTCAGATACCAGGACCCCTGCCAATCTGGCATTTGCAGCCTAGGGGAGCTAGTCAAAGCCAAATAGTCTCATCCGACTGTTTAGTCTGAAAACATACAGCCTCACCTGGAAGTCAAAACAGCTTACCCAAATCTTGACTCAGATACCAGGAGGCCCGCCAATCTGGCATTTGCAGCCTAGGTGAACAAGTCAAAGCCAAACAGTCTCACCCGACTTATCCATCTTAAAACATACAGCCCCATCTGGCCGCCAAAATTACTTTGGCAACACTTGTCTCAGATACCAGGAGCCCCGCCAATCTGGCATTTGCAGCCTAGGGGAGCAGGTTATAGCCAAATAGTCTCACCCGACTATTCCATCTTAAAACATACAGCCTCACCTGGACGTCAAAACTGCTTACCCAAAACTTGTCCAGATACCAGGACCCCTGCTAATCTGGCATTTGCAGCTTAGGGGAGAAAGTCAAAGCCAAATAGTCTCACCCGACTATTCCATCTTAAAACATACAGCCTCACCTGGAAGTCAAAACAGCTTACCCAAAACTTGTCTCATATACCATGAGCCTTGCCAATCTGGCATTTTAGCCTAGATGGGCTAGTCAAAGTCAATCAGTTTCAACCGACTATTCCATCTTCAAACATACGGCCTCACCTGGACGTCAAAACTGCTTTGCCAAAACTTGTCTCAGATACCAGGAGCCCTGCCAATCTGGCATTTGCAGCCTAGGGGAGCAGGTCATAGCCAAATAGTCTCACCCGACTATTCCATCTTAAAACATACAGACTCACCTGGACGTCAAAACTGCTTTGCCAAAACTTGTCCAGATACCAGGACCCCTGCCAATCTGGCATTTGCAGCCTAGGGGAGCTAGTCAAAGCCAAATAGTCTCCCCCGACTTTTCCATCTTAAAACATACAGCCTCACCTGGAAGTCAGAACTGCTTACCCAAAACTTGACTCAGATACCAGGAGCCCCGCCAATCTGGCATTTGCAGCCTAGGCGAACTAGTCAAAGCCAAATAATCTCACCCGACTATTTAGTCTTAAAACATACAGCCTCACCTAAAGTAAAACTGCTTACCCAAAACTTGTCTCAGATACCAGGAACCCAGCCAATCTGTCATTTGCATGCTAGGGGAGCTAGTCAAAGCCAAATAGTCTCACCCGACTATTCCATCTGAAAACATACAGCCTCACCTGGAATTCAAAACTGCTTACCCAAAACTCGTCTCAGATAACAGGAGCCCAGCCAATCTGGCATTTTCAGCCTAGGTGAGCAAGTCAAAGCCAAGCAGTCTCACCCGACTATTCCATCTTAAAACATACAGCCTCATCTGGAAGTCAAAGCTGCTTCACCAAAACCTGACTCAGAAACCAGGCCCCTGCCAATCTGGCATTTGCAGCCTAGGCGAACTAGTCAAAGCCAAATAATCTCACCCGACTATTTAGTCTTAAAACATACAGCCTCACCTAAAGTAAAACTGCTTACCCAAAACTTGTCTCAGATACCAGGAACCCCGCCAATCTGTCATTTGCATGCTAGGGGAGCTAGTCAAAACCAAATAGTCTCACCCGACTATTCCATCTGAAAACATACAGCCTCACCTGGAATTCAAAACTGCTTACCCAAAACTCGTCTCAGATAACAGGAGCCCAGCCAATCTGGCATTTTCAGCCTAGGTGAGCAAGTCAAAGCCAAGCAGTCTCACCCGACTATTCCATCTTAAAACATACAGCCTCATCTGGAAGTCAAAGCTGCTTCACCAAAACCTGACTCAGATACCAGGCCCCTGCCAATCTGGCATATGCAGCTTAGGGGAGCTGGTCAAAATAGTCTCACCCGACTATTCTATCTTAAAACACACAGCCTTACCTGGAAGTCAAAACTGCTTTACCAAAACTTGTCTCGGATACCAGGAGCCCTGCCAATTTGGCATTTGCAGCCTAGGGGAGCTAGTCAAAGCCAAATAGTCTCACCCGACTATTTAGTCTTAAAACAGACAGCCTCACCTGGAAGTCAAAACTGCTTTGCCAAAACTTGTCTCAGATACCAGGAGCATTGTCAATCTGGCATTTGCAGCCTGGGGGAGCTAGTCAAAGCCAAATAGTCTCACCCGACTATTCCATCTTAAAACATACAGCCTCACCTGGACGTCAAAACTGCTTTGCCAAAACTTGTCCAGATACCAGGACCCCTGCCAATCTGGCATTTGCAGCCTAGGGGAGCTAGTCAAAGCCAAATAGTCTCCCCCGACTTTTCCATCTTAAAACATACAGCCTCACCTGGAAGTCAGAACTGCTTACCCAAAACTTGACTCAGATACCAGGAGCCCCGTCAATCTGGCATTTGCAGCCTAGGCGAACTAGTCAAAGCCAAATAATCTCTCCCGACTATTTAGTCTTAAAACATACAGCCTCACCTAAAGTAAAACTGCTTACCCAAAACTTGTCTCAGATACCAGGAACCCCGCCAATCTGTCATTTGCATGCTAGGGGAGCTAGTCAAAGCCAAATAGTCTCACCCGACTATTCCATCTGAAAACATACAGCCTCACCTGGAATTCAAAACTGCTTACCCAAAACTCGTCTCAGATAACAGGAGCCCAGCCAATCTGGCATTTTCAGCCTAGGTGAGCAAGTCAAAGCCAAGCAGTCTCACCCGACTATTCCATCTTAAAACATACAGCCTCATCTGGAAGTCAAAGCTGCTTCACCAAAACCTGACTCAGATACCAGGCCCCTGCCAATCTGGCATATGCAGCTTAGGGGAGCTGGTCAAAATAGTCTCACCCGACTATTCCATCTTAAAACACACAGCCTTACCTGGAAGTCAAAACTGCTTTACCAAAACTTGTCTCATATACCAGGAGCCCCGCCAATCTGGCATTTGCAGCTAAGGGGAGCAGGTTATAGCCAAATAGTCTCACCAGACTATTCCATCTTCAAACATACGGCCTCACCTGGACGTCAAAACTGCTTTGCCAAAACTTGTCTCAGATACCAGGAGCCCTGCCAATCTGGCATTTGCAGCCTAGGGGAGCAGGTCATAGCCAAATAGTCTCACCCGACTATTCCATCTTAAAACATACAGCCTCACCTGGACGTCAAAACTGCTTTGCCAAAACTTGTCCAGATACCAGGACCCCTGCCAATCTGGCATTTGCAGCCTAGGGGAGCTAGTCAAAGCCAAATAGTCTCCCCCGACTTTTCCATCTTAAAACATACAGCCTCACCTGGAAGTCAGAACTGCTTACCCAAAACTTGACTCAGATACCAGGAGCCCCGTCAATCTGGCATTTGCAGCCTAGGCGAACTAGTCAAAGCCAAATAATCTCTCCCGACTATTTAGTCTTAAAACATACAGCCTCACCTAAAGTAAAACTGCTTACCCAAAACTTGTCTCAGATACCAGGAACCCCGCCAATCTGTCATTTGCATGCTAGGGGATCTAGTCAAAACCAAATAGTCTCACCCGACTATTCCATCTGAAAACATACAGCCTCACCTGGAATTCAAAACTGCTTACCCAAAACTCGTCTCAGATAACAGGAGCCCAGCCAATCTGGCATTTTCAGCCTAGGTGAGCAAGTCAAAGCCAAGCAGTCTCACCCGACTATTCCATCTTAAAACATACAGCCTCATCTGGAAGTCAAAGCTGCTTCACCAAAACCTGACTCAGATACCAGGCCCCTGCCAATCTGGCATATGCAGCTTAGGGGAGCTGGTCAAAATAGTCTCACCCGACTATTCCATCTTAAAACACACAGCCTTACCTGGAAGTCAAAACTGCTTTACCAAAACTTGTCTCATATACCAGGAGCCCCGCCAATCTGGCATTTGCAGCTAAGGGGAGCAGGTTATAGCCAAATAGTCTCACCAGACTATTCCATCTTCAAACATACGGCCTCACCTGGACGTCAAAACTGCTTTGCCAAAACTTGTCTCAGATACCAGGAGCCCTGCCAATCTGGCATTTGCAGCCTAGGGGAGCAGGTCATAGCCAAATAGTCTCACCCGACTATTCCATCTTAAAACATACAGCCTCACCTGGACGTCAAAACTGCTTTGCCAAAACTTGTCCAGATACCAGGACCCCTGCCAATCTGGCATTTGCAGCCTAGGGGAGCTAGTCAAAGCCAAATAGTCTCCCCCGACTTTTCCATCTTAAAACATACAGCCTCACCTGGAAGTCAGAACTGCTTACCCAAAACTTGACTCAGATACCAGGAGCCCCGCCAATCTGGCATTTGCAGCCTAGGCGAACTAGTCAAAGCCAAATAATCTCACCCGACTATTTAGTCTTAAAACATTCAGCCTCACCTAAAGTAAAACTGCTTACCCAAAACTTGTCTCAGATACCAGGAACCCCGCCAATCTGTCATTTGCATGCTAGGGGAGCTAGTCAAAGCCAAATAGTCTCACCCGACTATTCCATCTGAAAACATACAGCCTCACCTGGAATTCAAAACTGCTTACCCAAAACTCGTCTCAGATAACAGGAGCCCAGCCAATCTGGCATTTTCAGCCTAGGTGAGCAAGTCAAAGCCAAGCAGTCTCACCCGACTATTCCATCTTAAAACATACAGCCTCACCTGGACGTCACAACTGCTTTGCCAAAACTTGTCACAGATGCCAGGAGCCCCGCCAATCTGGCATTTGCAGCCTAGATGGGCTAGTCAAAGTCAATCAGTCTCACCCGACTATTCCATCTTCAAACATACGGCCTCACCTGGACGTCAAAACTGCTTTGCCAAAACTTGTCTCAGATACCAGGAGCCCTGCCAATCTGGCATTTGCAGCCTAGGGGAGCAGGTCATAGCCAAATAGTCTCACCCGACTATTCCATCTTAAAACATACAGCCTCACCTGGACGTCAAAACTGCTTTGCCAAAACTTGTCCAGATACCAGGACCCCTGCCAATCTGGCATATGCAGCTTAGGGGAGCTGGTCAAAATAGTCTCACCCGACTATTCCATCTTAAAACACACAGCCTTACCTGGAAGTCAAAACTGCTTTACCAAAACTTGTCTCGGATACCAGGAGCCCTGCCAATTTGGCATTTGCAGCCTAGGGGAGCTAGTCAAAGCCAAATAGTCTCACCCGACTATTTAGTCTTAAAACAGACAGCCTCACCTGGAAGTCAAAACTGCTTTGCCAAAACTTGTCTCAGATACCAGGAGCATTGTCAATCTGACATTTGCAGCCTGGGGGAGCTAGTCAAAGCCAAATAGTCTTACCCGACTATTAAGTCTTAAAACATACAGCCTCAACTGGAAGTCAAAGCTGCTTCACCAAAATCTGACTCAGATGCCAGGCCCCTGCCAATCTGGCATATGCAGCTTAGGGGAGCTGGTCAAAAACGACTATTCCATCTTATAACAAAGCCTCACCTGGAATTCAAAATTCTTTACCAAAACTTGTCAAGATACCAGGGCCCCGCCAATCGGCATTTGCAGCTAGGGAGCTGGTCAAAATAGTCTCACCCGACTATTCCATCTTAAAACATACAGCCTCACCTGGACGTCAAAACTGCTTTGCCAAAACTTGTCTCAGATAACAGGAGCCCTGCCAATTTGGCATTTGCAGCCTAGGGGAGCTAGTCAAAGCCAAATAGTCTCACCCGACTATTAAGTCTTAAAACATACAGCCTCACCTGGAAGTCAAAACTGCTTTGCCAAAACTTGTCTCAGATACCAGGAGCCCTGCCAATTTGGCATTTGCAGCCTAGGGGAGCTAGTCGAAGCCAAATAGTCTCACCCGACTATTTAGTCTTAAAACATACAGCCTCACCTGGAAGTCAAAACTGCTTTACCAAAACTTGTCTCAGATACCAGGGCCCTGCCAATCTGGCATTTGCAGCCTAGGGGAGCAGGTCATAGCCAAATAGTCTCACCCGACTATTCCATCTTAAAACATACAACCTTACCTGGAAGTTAAAACTGCTTTACCAAAACTTCTCTCAGATACCAGGAGCCCCGCCAATCTGGCATTTGCAGCTTAGGGGAGCAGGTTATAGCCAAATACTCTCACCCGACTATTCCATCTTAAAACATACAGCCTCACCTGGACGTCAAAACTGCTTTGCCAAAACTTGTCTCAGATAACAGGAGCCCTGCCAATTTGGCATTTGCAGCCTAGGGGAGCTAGTCAAAGCCAAATAGTCTCACCCGACTATTAAGTCTTAAAACATACAGCCTCACCTGGAAGTCAAAACTGCTTTGCCAAAACTTGTCTCAGATACCAGGAACCCCGCCTATCTGGCATTTGCAGCCTAAGGGAGCTAGTCAAAGCGAAATAGTCTCACCCGACTATTAAGTCCTAAAATATACAGAATCACCTGGAAATCAAAGCTGGTTCACCCAAACTTAACTCAGATACCAGGACCCTGCCAATCTGGCATTTTCAGCCTAGGGGAGCAGGTCATAGCCAAATAGTCTCACCCGACTATTCCATCTTAAAACATACAGCCTCACCTGGAAGTTAAAACAGCTTACCCAAAACTTGTCTCAGATACCAGGAGCCCCGCCAATCTGGCATTTGCAGCCTAAGGGAGCTAGTCAAAGCGAAATAGTCTCACCCGACTGTTAAGTCTTAAAACATGCAGCCTCACCTGGAAGTCAAAACAGCTTACCCAAAACTTGTCTCAGATACCAGGGCCCTGCCAATCTGGCATTTGCAGCCTAGGGGAGCAGGTCATAGCCAAATAGTCTCACCCGACTATTCCATCTTAAAACATACAACCTTACCTGGAAGTTAAAACTGCTTTACCAAAACTTCTCTCAGATACCAGGAGCCCTGCCAATTTGGCATTGCAACCTAGAGGTGCAGGTCAAAGCCAAATAGTCTCACCAGACCATTTAATCTTAAAGCATACAGCCTAACCTGGAAGTCAGAACTGCTTACCCAAAACTTGTTTCAGATACCCCTGCCAATCTGGCATTTGCAGCCTAGGGGAGCTAGTCAAAGCCAAATAGTCTCACCCGACTGTTAAGTCTTAAAACATACAGCCTCACCTGGAAGTCAAAACAGCTTACCCAAAACTTGACTCAGATACCAGGAGGCCCGCCAATCTGGCATTTGCAGCCTAGGTGAACAAGTCAAAGCCAAACAGTCTCACCCGACTTATCCATCTTAAAACATACAGCTCCATCTGGCCGCCAAAATTACTTTAGCAATACTTGTCTCAGATACCAGGAGCCCCGCCAAATAGTCTCACCCGACTATTCCATCTTAAAACATACAGCCTCACCTGGACGTCAAAACTGCTTTGCCAAAACTTGTCTCAGATACCAGGAGCATTGTTAATCTGGCATTTGCAGCCTGGGGGAGCTAGTCAAAGCCAAATAGTCTCACCCGACTATTAAGTCTTAAAACACACAGCCTCACCTGGAAGTCAAAGCTGCTTCACCAAAACCTGACTCAGATACCAGGCCCCTGCCAATCTGGCATATGCAGCTTAGGGGAGCTGGTCAAAATAGTCTCACCCGACTATTCCATCTTAAAACACACAGCCTCACCTGGAAGTAAAAACTGCTTTACCAAAACTTGTCTCGGATACCAGGAGCCCTGCCAATTTGGCATATGCAGCCTAGGGGAGCTAGTCAAAGCCAAATAGTCTCACCCGATTATTTAGTCTTAAAATATACAGCCTCACCTGGAAGTGAAAACAGCTCATCCAAAACTTGACTCAGATACCAGCAGCCCCGCCAATTTGGCATTTGCAGCCTAGGTGAACAAGTCAAAGCCAAACAGTCTCACCCGACCTTTCCATCTTAAAACA
Source organism: Drosophila littoralis (assembly GCA_018903485.1). Taxonomy (NCBI): domain Eukaryota; kingdom Metazoa; phylum Arthropoda; class Insecta; order Diptera; family Drosophilidae; genus Drosophila; species Drosophila littoralis. The sequence continues at coordinate 111,698 of JAEIGF010000360.1, read as the reverse complement.
TACAGCCTTATCTGGAAGTCAAAGCTGCTTCACCAAAACCTGACTCAGATACCAGGCCCCTGCCAATCTGGCATTTGCAGCTTAGGGGAGCTGGTCAAAATAGTCTCACCCGACTATTCCATCTTAAAACACACAGCCTCACCTGGAAGTAAAAACTGCTTTACCAAAACTTGTCTCGGATACCAGGAGCCCTGCCAATTTGGCATATGCAGCCTAGGGGAGCTAGTCAAAGCCAAATAGTCTCACCCGATTATTTAGTCTTAAAATATACAGCCTCACCTGGAAGTGAAAACAGCTCATCCAAAACTTCTCTCAGATACCATGAGCCCTGCCAATTTGGCATTGCAACCTAGAGGTGCAGGTCAAATCCAAATAGTCTCACCAGACTATTCCATCTTAAAGCATACAGCCTTACCTGAAAGTCAGAACTGCCCACCCAAAACTTGTCTCAGATACCAGGAGCCCTGCCAATCTGGCATTTGCAGCCTAGGGGAGCTAGTCAAAGCCAAATAGTCTCCCCCGACTTATCCATCTTACAACATACAGCCTCACTTGGAAGTCAAAACTGCTTACCCAAAACTTGTCTCGGATACCAGGAGCCCTGCCAATCTGGCATTTGCAGCCTAGGGGAGCTAGTCAAAGCCAAATAGTTTCACCCGACTATTAAGTCCTAAAATATACAGAATCACCTGGAAGTCAAAGCTGGTTCACCCAAACTTAACTCAGATACCAGGACCCCTGCCAATCTGGCATTTTCAGCCTAGGGGAGCTAGTCAAAGCCAAATAGTCTCACCCGACTTTTCCATCTTTAAACATACAGCCTCACTTGGAAGTCAAAACTGCTTATCCAAAACTTGTCCAGATACCAGGACCCCTGCTAATCTGGCATTTGCAGCTTAGGGGAGCTGGTCAAAATAGTCTCACCCGACTATTCCATCTTAGAACACACAGCCTCACCTGGAAGTAAAAACTGCTTTACCAAAACTTGTCTCGGATACCAGGAGCCCTGCCAAATAGTCTCACCTGACTATTCCATCTTAAGACATACAGCCTTACCTGAAAGTCAGAACTGCTTACCCAAAACTTGTCTCAGATACCAGGAGCATTGTTAATCTGGCATTTGCAGCCTGGGGGAGCTAGTCAAAGCCAAATAGTCTCACCCGACTATTAAGTCTTAAAACACACAGCCTCACCTGGAAGTCAAAGCTGCTTCACCAAAACCTGACTCAGATACCAGGCCCCTGCCAATCTGGCATATGCAGCTTAGGGGAGCTGGTCAAAATAGTCTCACCCGACTATTCCATCTTAAAACACACAGCCTCACCTGGAAGTAAAAACTGCTTTACCAAAACTTGTCTCGGATACCAGGAGCCCTGCCAATCTGGCATTTGCAGCTTAGGGGAGCTGGTCAAAATAGTCTCACCCGACTATTCCATCTTAAAACATACAACCTTACCTGGAAGTTAAAACTGCTTTACCAAAACTTCTCTCAGATACCATGAGCCCTGCCAATTTGGCATTGCAACCTAGAGGTGCAGGTCAAAGCCAAACAGTCTCACCCGACCTTTCCATCTTAAAACATACAGCCTTATCTGGAAGTCAAAGCTGCTTCACCAAAACCTGACTCAGATACCAGGCCCCTGCCAATCTGGCATTTGCAGCTTAGGGGAGCTGGTCAAAATAGTCTCACCCGACTATTCCACCTTAAAACATACAACCTTACCTGGAAGTTAAAACTGCTTTACCAAAACTTCTCTCAGATACCATGAGCCCTGCCAATTTGGCATTGCAACCTAGAGGTGCAGGTCAAAGCCAAATAGTCTCACCAGACTATTTAATCTTAAAGCATACAGCCTAACCTGGAAGTCAGAACTGCTTACCCCAAACTTGTTTTAGATAGCAGGACCCCTGCCAATCTGGCATTTGCTGGCTAGGGGAGCTAGTCAAAGCCAAATAGTCTCACCCGACTATTAAGTCCTAAAATATACAGAATCACCTGGAAGTCAAAACAGCTTACCCAAAACTTGACTCAGATACCAGGAGGCCCGCCAATCTGGTATTTGCAGCCTAGGTGAACAAGTCAAAGCCAAACAGTCTCACCCGACTTATCCATCTTAAAACATACACCCATCTGCGCCAAAATTACTTTACAATACTTGTCTCAGATACCAGGAGCCAAATAGTCTCACCCGACTATTCCATCTTAAAACATACAGCCTCACCTGGACGTCAAAACTGCTTTGCCAAAACTTGTCTCAGATACCAGGAGCCCCGCCAATCTGGCATTTGCAGCCTGGGGGAGCTGGTCAAAATAGTCTCACCCGACTTTTCCATCTTTAAACATACAGCCTCACTTGGAAGTCAAAACTGCTTATGAAAAACTTGTCCAGATACCAGGACCCCTGCTAATCTGGCATTTGCAGCTTTGGGGAGAAAGTCAAAGCCAAATAGTCTCACCAGACTATTTAATCTTAAAGCATACAGCCTCACCTGGAAGTCAGAACTGCTTACCCAAAACTTGTCTCAGATACCAGGAGCCCTGCCAATCTGGCATTTGCAGCCTAGGGGAGCTAGTCAAAGCCAAATAGTCTCACCCGACTATTAAGTCCTAAAATATACAGAATCACCTGGAAGTCAAAACAGCTTACCCAAAACTTGACTCAGATACCAGGAGGCCCGCCAATCTGGCATTTGCAGCCTAGGTGAACAAGTCAAAGCCAAACAGTCTCACCCGACTTATCCATCTTAAAACATACAGCCCCATCTGGCCGCCAAAATTACTTTAGCAATACTTGTCTCAGATACCAGGAGCCCCAGCCAAATAGTCTCACCCGACTATTCCAGCTTAAAACATACAGCCTCACCTGGACGTCAAAACTGCTTTGCCAAAACTTGTCTCAGATACCAGGAGCCCCGCCAATCTGGCATTTGCAGCCTGGGGGAGCTAGTCAAAGCCAAATAGTCTCACCCGACTATTAAGTCTTAAAACACACAGCCTCACCTGGAAGTCAAAGCTGCTTCACCAAAACCTGACTCAGATACCAGGCCCCTGCCAATCTGGCATATGCAGCTTAGGGGAGCTGGTCAAAATAGTCTCACCCGACTATTCCATCTTAAAACACACAGCCTCACCTGGAAGTAAAAACTGCTTTACCAAAACTTGTCTCGGATACCAGGAGCCCTGCCAATTTGGCATATGCAGCCTAGGGGAGCTAGTCAAAGCCAAATAGTCTCACCCGATTATTTAGTCTTAAAATATACAGCCTCACCTGGAAGTGAAAACAGCTCATCCAAAACTTGACTCAGATACCAGCAGCCCCGCCAATTTGGCATTTGCAGCCTAGGTGAACAAGTCAAAGCCAAACAGTCTCACCCGACCTTTCCATCTTAAAACATACAGCCTTATCTGGAAGTCAAAGCTGCTTCACCAAAACCTGACTCAGATACCAGGCCCCTGCCAATCTGGCATTTGCAGCTTAGGGGAGCTGGTCAAAATAGTCTCACCCGACTATTCCATCTTAAAACACACAGCCTCACCTGGAAGTAAAAACTGCTTTACCAAAACTTGTCTCGGATACCAGGAGCCCTGCCAATTTGGCATATGCAGCCTAGGGGAGCTAGTCAAAGCCAAATAGTCTCACCCGATTATTTAGTCTTAAAATATACAGCCTCACCTGGAAGTGAAAACAGCTCATCCAAAACTTCTCTCAGATACCATGAGCCCTGCCAATTTGGCATTGCAACCTAGAGGTGCAGGTCAAAGCCAAATAGTCTCACCAGACTATTCCATCTTAAAGCATACAGCCTTACCTGAAAGTCAAAACTGCTTACCCAAAACTTGTCTCAGATACCAGGAGCCCTGCCAATCTGGCATTTGCAGCCTAGGGGAGCTAGAAGTCAAAATAGTCTCCCCGACTTATCCATCTTACAACATACAGCCTCACTTGGAAGTCAAAACTGCTTACCCAAAACTTGTCTCGGATACCAGGAGCCCTGCCAATCTGGCATTTGCAGCCTAGGGGAGCTAGTCAAAGCCAAATAGTTTCACCCGACTATTAAGTCTTAAAAATATACAGCCTCACCTGGAAGTCAAAGCTGGTTCACCCAAAACTTGACTCAGATACCAGGACCCCTGCCAATCTGGCATTTGCAGCCTAGGGGAGCTAGTCAAAGCCAAATAGTCTCACCCGACTTTTCCATCTTTAAACATACAGCCTCACTTGGAAGTCAAAACTGCTTATCCAAAACTTGTCCAGATACCAGGACCCCTGCTAATCTGGCATTTGCAGCCTAGGGGAGCTGGTCAAAATAGTCTCACCCGACTATTCCATCTTAGGAAACACACAGCCTCACCTGGAAGTAAAAACTGCTTTACCAAAACCTGTCTCGGATACCAGGAGCCGCGCCAAATAGTCTCACCTGACTATTCCATCTTAAGACATACAGCCTTACCTGAAAGTCAGAACTGCTTACCCAAAACTTGTCTCAGATACCAGGAGCCTTGCTAATCTGGCATTTGCAGCCTAGGGGAGCTAGTCAAAGCCAAATAGTCTCACCCGACTATTTAGTCTTAAAACATACAGCCTCACCTGGAAGTCAAAACTGCTTGCCCAGAACTTGACTCAGATACCAGGAGCCCTGCCAATCTGGCATTTGCAGCTTAGGGAGGCTAGGCAAAGCCAAATAGTCTCACCCGACTATTTAGTCTTAATACATACAGCCTCACCTGGAAGTCAAAACTGCTTTCCCAAAACTTGTCTCAGATACCAGGAGCCCTGCCAATCTGGCATTTGCAGCTTAGGGAGCTGGTCAAAAAAAGTCTCACCCGACTATTCCATCTTAAAACATACAGCCTCACCTGGAAGTCAAAACTGCTTTACCAAAACTTGTCTCAGATACCAGGAGCCCTGCCAATCTGGCATTTGCAGCCTAGGGAGCAGGTCAAAGCCAAATAGTCTCACCCGACCTTTCCATCTTAAAACAACAGCCTCACCTGGAAGTCAAAGCTGCTTCACCAAAACCTGACTCAGATACCAGGCCCCTGCCAATCTGGCATATGCAGCTTAGGGGAGCTGGTCAAAATAGTCTCACCCGACTATTCCATCTTAAAACACACAGCCTCACCTGGAAGTAAAAACTGCTTTACCAAAACTTGTCTCGGATACCAGGAGCCCTGCCAATTTGGCATATGCAGCCTAGGGGAGCTAGTCAAAGCCAAATAGTCTCACCCGATTATTTAGTCTTAAAATATACAGCCTCACCTGGAAGTGAAAACAGCTCATCCAAAACTTGACTCAGATACCAGCAGCCCCGCCAATTTGGCATTTGCAGCCTAGGTGAACAAGTCAAAGCCAAACAGTCTCACCCGACCTTTCCATCTTAAAACATACAGCCTTATCTGGAAGTCAAAGCTGCTTCACCAAAACCTGACTCAGATACCAGGCCCCTGCCAATCTGGCATTTGCAGCTTAGGGGAGCTGGTCAAAATAGTCTCACCCGACTATTCCATCTTAAAACACACAGCCTCACCTGGAAGTAAAAACTGCTTTACCAAAACTTGTCTCGGATACCAGGAGCCCTGCCAATTTGGCATATGCAGCCTAGGGGAGCTAGTCAAAGCCAAATAGTCTCACCCGATTATTTAGTCTTAAAATATACAGCCTCACCTGGAAGTGAAAACAGCTCATCCAAAACTTCTCTCAGATACCATGAGCCCTGCCAATTTGGCATTGCAACCTAGAGGTGCAGGTCAAAGCCAAATAGTCTCACCAGACTATTCCATCTTTAAGCATACAGCCTTACCTGAAAGTCAGAACTGCTTACCCAAAACTTGTCTCAGATACCAGGAGCCCTGCCAATCTGGCATTTGCAGCCTAGGGGAGCTAGTCGAAGCCAAATAGTCTCCCCCGACTATTAAGTCCTAAAATATACAGAATCACCTGGAAGTCAAAGCTGGTTCACCCAAACTTAACTCAGATACCAGGACCCCTGCCAATCTGGCATTTTCAGCCTAGGGGAGCTAGTCAAAGCCAAATAGTCTCACCCGACTTTTCCATCTTTAAACATACAGCCTCACTTGGAAGTCAAAACTGCTTATCCAAAACTTGTCCAGATACCAGGACCCCTGCTAATCTGGCATTTGCAGCTTAGGGGAGCTGGTCAAAATAGTCTCACCCGACTATTCCATCTTAGAACACACAGCCTCACCTGGAAGTAAAAACTGCTTTACCAAAACTTGTCTCGGATACCAGGAGCCCTGCCAAATAGTCTCACCTGACTATTCCATCTTAAGACATACAGCCTTACCTGAAAGTCAGAACTGCTTACCCAAAACTTGTCTCAGATACCAGGAGCATTGTTAATCTGGCATTTGCAGCCTGGGGGAGCTAGTCAAAGCCAAATAGTCTCACCCGACTATTAAGTCTTAAAACACACAGCCTCACCTGGAAGTCAAAGCTGCTTCACCAAAACCTGACTCAGATACCAGGCCCCTGCCAATCTGGCATATGCAGCTTAGGGGAGCTGGTCAAAATAGTCTCACCCGACTATTCCATCTTAAAACACACAGCCTCACCTGGAAGTAAAAACTGCTTTACCAAAACTTGTCTCGGATACCAGGAGCCCTGCCAATCTGGCATTTGCAGCTTAGGGGAGCTGGTCAAAATAGTCTCACCCGACTATTCCATCTTAAAACATACAACCTTACCTGGAAGTTAAAACTGCTTTACCAAAACTTCTCTCAGATACCATGAGCCCTGCCAATTTGGCATTGCAACCTAGAGGTGCAGGTCAAAGCCAAACAGTCTCACCCGACCTTTCCATCTTAAAACATACAGCCTTATCTGGAAGTCAAAGCTGCTTCACCAAAACCTGACTCAGATACCAGGCCCCTGCCAATCTGGCATTTGCAGCTTAGGGGAGCTGGTCAAAATAGTCTCACCCGACTATTCCACCTTAAAACATACAACCTTACCTGGAAGTTAAAACTGCTTTACCAAAACTTCTCTCAGATACCATGAGCCCTGCCAATTTGGCATTGCAACCTAGAGGTGCAGGTCAAAGCCAAATAGTCTCACCAGACTATTTAATCTTAAAGCATACAGCCTAACCTGGAAGTCAGAACTGCTTACCCCAAACTTGTTTCAGATAGCAGGACCCCTGCCAATCTGGCATTTGCTGGCTAGGGGAGCTAGTCAAAGCCAAATAGTCTCACCCGACTTTTCCATCTTTAAACATACAGCCTCACTTGGAAGTCAAAACTGCTTATCCAAAACTTGTCCAGATACCAGGACCCCTGCTAATCTGGCATTTGCAGCTTTGGGGAGAAAGTCAAAGCCAAATAGTCTCACCAGACTATTTAATCTTAAAGCATACAGCCTCACCTGGAAGTCAGAACTGCTTACCCAAAACTTGTCTCAGATACCAGGAGCCCTGCCAATCTGGCATTTGCAGCCTAGGGGAGCTAGTCAAAGCCAAATAGTCTCACCCGACTATTAAGTCCTAAAATATACAGAATCACCTGGAAGTCAAAACAGCTTACCCAAAACTTGACTCAGATACCAGGAGGCCCGCCAATCTGGCATTTGCAGCCTAGGTGAACAAGTCAAAGCCAAACAGTCTCACCCGACTTATCCATCTTAAAACATACAGCCCCATCTGGCCGCCAAAATTACTTTAGCAATACTTGTCTCAGATACCAGGAGCCCCGCCAAATAGTCTCACCCGACTATTCCATCTTAAAACATACAGCCTCACCTGGACGTCAAAACTGCTTTGCCAAAACTTGTCTCAGATACCAGGAGCCCCGCCAATCTGGCATTTGCAGCCTGGGGGAGCTAGTCAAAGCCAAATAGTCTCACCCGACTATTAAGTCTTAAAACACACAGCCTCACCTGGAAGTCAAAGCTGCTTCACCAAAACCTGACTCAGATACCAGGCCCCTGCCAATCTGGCATATGCAGCTTAGGGGAGCTGGTCAAAATAGTCTCACCCGACTATTCCATCTTAAAACACACAGCCTCACCTGGAAGTAAAAACTGCTTTACCAAAACTTGTCTCGGATACCAGGAGCCCTGCCAATTTGGCATATGCAGCCTAGGGGAGCTAGTCAAAGCCAAATAGTCTCACCCGATTATTTAGTCTTAAAATATACAGCCTCACCTGGAAGTGAAAACAGCTCATCCAAAACTTGACTCAGATACCAGCAGCCCCGCCAATTTGGCATTTGCAGCCTAGGTGAACAAGTCAAAGCCAAACAGTCTCACCCGACCTTTCCATCTTAAAACATACAGCCTTATCTGGAAGTCAAAGCTGCTTCACCAAAACCTGACTCAGATACCAGGCCCCTGCCAATCTGGCATTTGCAGCTTAGGGGAGCTGGTCAAAATAGTCTCACCCGACTATTCCATCTTAAAACACACAGCCTCACCTGGAAGTAAAAACTGCTTTACCAAAACTTGTCTCGGATACCAGGAGCCCTGCCAATTTGGCATATGCAGCCTAGGGGAGCTAGTCAAAGCCAAATAGTCTCACCCGATTATTTAGTCTTAAAATATACAGCCTCACCTGGAAGTGAAAACAGCTCATCCAAAACTTCTCTCAGATACCATGAGCCCTGCCAATTTGGCATTGCAACCTAGAGGTGCAGGTCAAAGCCAAATAGTCTCACCAGACTATTCCATCTTAAAGCATACAGCCTTACCTGAAAGTCAGAACTGCTTACCCAAAACTTGTCTCAGATACCAGGAGCCCTGCCAATCTGGCATTTGCAGCCTAGGGGAGCTAGTCGAAGCCAAATAGTCTCCCCCGACTTATCCATCTTACAACATACAGCCTCACTTGGAAGTCAAAACTGCTTACCCAAAACTTGTCTCGGATACCAGGAGCCCTGCCAATCTGGCATTTGCAGCCTAGGGGAGCTAGTCAAAGCCAAATAGTTTCACCCGACTATTAAGTCCTAAAATATACAGAATCACCTGGAAGTCAAAGCTGGTTCACCCAAACTTAACTCAGATACCAGGACCCCTGCCAATCTGGCATTTTCAGCCTAGGGGAGCTAGTCAAAGCCAAATAGTCTCACCCGACTTTTCTATCTTTAAACATACAGCCTCACTTGGAAGTCAAAACTGCTTATCCAAAACTTGTCCAGATACCAGGACCCCTGCTAATCTGGCATTTGCAGCTTAGGGGAGCTGGTCAAAATAGTCTCACCCGACTATTCCATCTTAGAACACACAGCCTCACCTGGAAGTAAAAACTGCTTTACCAAAACTTGTCTCGGATACCAGGAGCCCTGCCAAATAGTCTCACCTGACTATTCCATCTTAAGACATACAGCCTTACCTGAAAGTCAGAACTGCTTACCCAAAACTTGTCTCAGATACCAGGAGCATTGTTAATCTGGCATTTGCAGCCTGGGGGAGCTAGTCAAAGCCAAATAGTCCCACCCGACTATTAAGTCTTAAAACACACAGCCTCACCTGGAAGTCAAAGCTGCTTCACCAAAACCTGACTCAGATACCAGGCCCCTGCCAATCTGGCATATGCAGCTTAGGGGAGCTGGTCAAAATAGTCTCACCCGACTATTCCATCTTAAAACACACAGCCTCACCTGGAAGTAAAAACTGCTTTACCAAAACTTGTCTCGGATACCAGGAGCCCTGCCAATCTGGCATTTGCAGCTTAGGGGAGCTGGTCAAAATAGTCTCACCCGACTATTCCATCTTAAAACATACAACCTTACCTGGAAGTTAAAACTGCTTTACCAAAACTTCTCTCAGATACCATGAGCCCTGCCAATTTGGCATTGCAACCTAGAGGTGCAGGTCAAAGCCAAACAGTCTCACCCGACCTTTCCATCTTAAAACATACAGCCTTATCTGGAAGTCAAAGCTGCTTCACCAAAACCTGACTCAGATACCAGGCCCCTGCCAATCTGGCATTTGCAGCTTAGGGGAGCTGGTCAAAATAGTCTCACCCGACTATTCCACCTTAAAACATACAACCTTACCTGGAAGTTAAAACTGCTTTACCAAAACTTCTCTCAGATACCATGAGCCCTGCCAATTTGGCATTGCAACCTAGAGGTGCAGGTCAAAGCCAAATAGTCTCACCAGACTATTTAATCTTAAAGCATACAGCCTAACCTGGAAGTCAGAACTGCTTACCCCAAACTTGTTTCAGATAGCAGGACCCCTGCCAATCTGGCATTTGCTGGTTAGGGGAGCTAGTCAAAGCCAAATAGTCTCACCCGACTTTTCCATCTTTAAACATACAGCCTCACTTGGAAGTCAAAACTGCTTATCCAAAACTTGTCCAGATACCAGGACCCCTGCTAATCTGGCATTTGCAGCTTTGGGGAGAAAGTCAAAGCCAAATAGTCTCACCAGACTATTTAATCTTAAAGCATACAGCCTCACCTGGAAGTCAGAACTGCTTACCCAAAACTTGTCTCAGATACCAGGAGCCCTGCCAATCTGGCATTTGCAGCCTAGGGGAGCTAGTCAAAGCCAAATAGTCTCACCCGACTATTAAGTCCTAAAATATACAGAATCACCTGGAAGTCAAAACAGCTTACCCAAAACTTGACTCAGATACCAGGAGGCCCGCCAATCTGGCATTTGCAGCCTAGGTGAACAAGTCAAAGCCAAACAGTCTCACCCGACTATTCCATCTTAAAACATACAGCCTCACCTGGACGTCAAAACTGCTTTGCCAAAACTTGTCTCAGATACCAGGAGCCCCGCCAATCTGGCATTTGCAGCCTGGGGGAGCTAGTCAAAGCCAAATAGTCTCACCCGACTATTAAGTCTTAAAACACACAGCCTCACCTGGAAGTCAAAGCTGCTTCACCAAAACCTGACTCAGATACCAGGCCCCTGCCAATCTGGCATATGCAGCTTAGGGGAGCTGGTCAAAATAGTCTCACCCGACTATTCCATCTTAAAACACACAGCCTCACCTGGAAGTAAAAACTGCTTTACCAAAACTTGTCTCGGATACCAGGAGCCCTGCCAATTTGGCATATGCAGCCTAGGGGAGCTAGTCAAAGCCAAATAGTCTCACCCGATTATTTAGTCTTAAAATATACAGCCTCACCTGGAAGTGAAAACAGCTCATCCAAAACTTGACTCAGATACCAGCAGCCCCGCCAATTTGGCATTTGCAGCCTAGGTGAACAAGTCAAAGCCAAACAGTCTCACCCGACCTTTCCATCTTAAAACATACAGCCTTATCTGGAAGTCAAAGCTGCTTCACCAAAACCTGACTCAGATACCAGGCCCCTGCCAATCTGGCATTTGCAGCTTAGGGGAGCTGGTCAAAATAGTCTCACAAGACTATTCCATCTTAAAACACACAGCCTCACCTGGAAGTAAAAACTGCTTTACCAAAACTTGTCTCGGATACCAGGAGCCCTGCCAATTTGGCATATGCAGCCTAGGGGAGCTAGTCAAAGCCAAATAGTCTCACCCGATTATTTAGTCTTAAAAATATACAGCCTCACCTGGAAGTGAAAACAGCTCATCCAAAACTTCTCTCAGATACCATGAGCCCTGCCAATTTGGCATTGCAACCTAGAGGTGCAGGTCAAAGCCAAATAGTCTCACCAGACTATTCCATCTTTAAGCATACAGCCTTACCTGAAAGTCAGAACTGCTTACCCAAAACTTGTCTCAGATACCAGGAGCCCTGCCAATCTGGCATTTGCAGCCTAGGGGAGCTAGTCGAAGCCAAATAGTCTCCCCCGACTTATCCATCTTACAACATACAGCCTCACTTGGAAGTCAAAACTGCTTACCCAAAACTTGTCTCGGATACCAGGAGCCCTGCCAATCTGGCATTTGCAGCCTAGGGGAGCTAGTCAAAGCCAAATAGTTTCACCCGACTATTAAGTCCTAAAATATACAGAATCACCTGGAAGTCAAAGCTGGTTCACCCAAACTTAACTCAGATACCAGGACCCCTGCCAATCTGGCATTTTCAGCCTAGGGGAGCTAGTCAAAGCCAAATAGTCTCACCCGACTTTTCCATCTTTAAACATACAACCTCACTTGGAAGTCAAAACTGCTTATCCAAAACTTGTCCAGATACCAGGACCCCTGCTAATCTGGCATTTGCAGCTTAGGGGAGCTGGTCAAAATAGTCTCACCCGACTATTCCATCTTAGAACACACAGCCTCACCTGGAAGTAAAAACTGCTTTACCAAAACTTGTCTCGGATACCAGGAGCCCTGCCAAATAGTCTCACCTGACTATTCCATCTTAAGACATACAGCCTTACCTGAAAGTCAGAACTGCTTACCCAAAACTTGTCTCAGATACCAGGAGCATTGTTAATCTGGCATTTGCAGCCTGGGGGAGCTAGTCAAAGCCAAATGGTCTCACCCGACTATTAAGTCTTAAAACACACAGCCTCACCTGGAAGTCAAAGCTGCTTCACCAAAACCTGACTCAGATACCAGGCCCCTGCCAATCTGGCATATGCAGCTTAGGGGAGCTGGTCAAAATAGTCTCACCCGACTATTCCATCTTCAAACACACAGCCTCACCTGGAAGTAAAAACTGCTTTACCAAAACTTGTCTCGGATACCAGGAGCCCTGCCAATCTGGCATTTGCAGCTTAGGGGAGCTGGTCAAAATAGTCTCACCCGACTATTCCATCTTAAAACATACAACCTTACCTGGAAGTTAAAACTGCTTTACCAAAACTTCTCTCAGATACCATGAGCCCTGCCAATTTGGCATTGCAACCTAGAGGTGCAGGTCAAAGCCAAACAGTCTCACCCGACCTTTCCATCTTAAAACATACAGCCTTATCTGGAAGTCAAAGCTGCTTCACCAAAACCTGACTCAGATACCAGGCCCCTGCCAATCTGGCATTTGCAGCTTAGGGGAGCTGGTCAAAATAGTCTCACCCGACTATTCCACCTTAAAACATACAACCTTACCTGGAAGTTAAAACTGCTTTACCAAAACTTCTCTCAGATACCATGAGCCCTGCCAATTTGGCATTGCAACCTAGAGGTGCAGGTCAAAGCCAAATAGTCTCACCAGACTATTTAATCTTAAAGCATACAGCCTAACCTGGAAGTCAGAACTGCTTACCCCAAACTTGTTTCAGATAGCAGGACCCCTGCCAATCTGGCATTTGCTGGCTAGGGGAGCTAGTCAAAGCAAAATAGTCTCACCCGACTTTTCCATCTTTAAACATACAGCCTCACTTGGAAGTCAAAACTGCTTATCCAAAACTTGTCCAGATACCAGGACCCCTGCTAATCTGGCATTTGCAGCTTTGGGGAGAAAGTCAACCCCAAATAGTCTCAACAGACTATTTAATCTTAAAGCATACAGCCTCACCTGGAAGTCAGAACTGCTTACCCAAAACTTGTCTCAGATACCAGGAGCCCTGCCAATCTGGCATTTGCAGCCTAGGGGAGCTAGTCAAAGCCAAATAGTCTCACCCGACTATTAAGTCCTAAAATATACAGAATCACCTGGAAGTCAAAGCTGGTTAACCCAAACTTAACTCAGATACCAGGATACTAGGCTGCAAATGCCAGATTGGCGGGGCTCCTGGTATCTGAGACAAGTTTTGGTAAAGCAGTTTTGACTTGCAGGTGAGGCTGTATGTTATAAGATGGAATAGTCGGGTGAGACTATTTGGCTTTGACTAGCTCCCCTAGGATGCAAATGCCAGATTGGCGGGGCTCCTGGTATCTGAGACAAGTTTTCGTAATGCAGCTTTGACTTCCAGGTGAGGCTCTATGTTTTCAGACTAATTAGTCGGGTGAGACTATTTGGCTTTGACTAGTTCCCCTAGGCTGCAAATGCCAGATTGGCGGGGCTCCTGGTATCTGAGACATGTTTTGGTAAAGCAGTTTTGACTTCCAGGTGGAGCTGTATGTTTTCAGACTAAATAGTCGGGTGAGACTTTTTGGCTTTGACTAGCTCCCCTAGGCTGCAAATTCCAGATTTGCGGGGCTCCTGGTATCTGAGACATGTTTTGGTAAAGCAGTTTTGACGTCCAGGTGAGGCGGTATGTTTTAAGATGGAATAGTCGGGTGAGACCGTTTTGGCTTTGACTTGCGCCCCTAGGCTGCAAGTGCCAGATTGGCAGGGCTCTTGGTATCTGAGCCAAGTTTTGGGTAAGCAGTTTTGACTTTCAGGTGAGGCTGTATGTTTTAAGACTAAATAGTCGGGTGAGACCGTTTTGCTTTGACTTGCTGGAAGTCAAAACTGCTTACCCTAAACTTGACAGCAAATGCCAAATTGGCATGGCTCCTGGTATCTGAGACATGTTTTGGTAAAGCAGTTTTGACGTCCAGGTGAGGCGGTATGTTTTAAGATGGAATAGTCGGGTGAGACCGTTTTGGATTTGACTTGCGCCCCTAGGCTGCAAGTGCCAGATTGGCAGGGCTCTTGGTATCTGAGACAAGTTTTGGGTAAGCAGTTTTGACTTCCAGGTGAGGCTGTATGTTTTCAGACTAAATAGTCGGGTGAGACTATTTGGCTTTGACTAGCTCCCCTAGGCTGCAAATGCCAAATTGGCAGGGTTCCTGGTGTCTGAGACAAATTTTGGTAAAGCAGTTTTGACGGCCAGGTAAGGCTAAATGTTTTCAGACTAAATAGTCTGGTAAGACTATTTGGCTTTGACTAGCTCCCAATTGGCAGGGTTCCTGGTATCTGAGACAAATTTTTGTAAAGCAGTTTTGACGGTCAGGTAAGGCTGTATGTTTTAATATGGAATAGTCCGGTGAGCCCGTTTTGGCTTTGACTTGCGCCCCTAGGCTGCAAGTGCCAGATTGGCAGGGCTCTTGGTATCTGAGCCAAGTTTTGGGTAAGCAGTTTGGACTTTCAGGTGAGGCTGTCTGTTTTAAGATTAAATAGTCGGGTGAGACTATTTGTCTTTGGCTTGCTTCCCTAGGCTGCAAATGCCAAATTGGCATGGCTCCTGGTATCTGAGACATGTTTTGGTAATGCAGTTTTGACGTCCAGGTGAGGCGGTATGATTTAAGATGGAATAGTCGGGTGAGACCGTTTTGGATTTGACTTGCGCCCCTAGGCTGCAAGTGCCAGATTGGCAGGGCTCTTGGCATCTGAGTCAAGTTTTGGTAAAACAGTTTTGACTTCCAGGTGAGGCTGCATGATTTCAGACATAATAGTCGGGTGAGACTATTTGGCTTTGACTAGCTCCCCTAGGTGGCAAATGCCAGATTGGCAGGGGTCCTGGTATCTGAGTCATGTTTTGGCAAAGCAGTTTTGACTTCCACGTGAGGCTGCATGATTTCAGACATAATAGTCGGGTGAGACTATTTGGCTTTGACTAGCTCCCCTAGGTTGCAAATGCCAGATTGGCAGGGCCCCTGGTGTCTGAGACAAGTTTTGGGTAAGCAGTTTTGACTTCCAGCTGAGGCTGTATGTTTTAATATGGAATAGTAGGGTGAGTTTTTGTCTTACACTTGCTCCCCTAGGCTGCAAGTGCCAGATTGGCAGGATTCCTGGTATCGAGACAAATTTTGAAAGCAGTTTTGTCGGTCAGGTACTGTATGTTTTTATATTGAATAGTCGGGTGAGACCGTTTGACTTGCTCCCCTAGGCTGCAAATGCCAAATTGGCAGGGCTCTTCGTATCAGAGCCAAGTTTTGGGTAAGCAGTTTTGACTTCCAGGTGAGGTTGTATTTTTTCAGACCAAATAGTCGGGTGAGACTATTTGTCTTTGACTTGCTCCCCTAGGTTGCAAATGCCAGATTGGATGGGCCCCTGGTGTCTGAGACAAGTTTTGGGTAAGCAGTTTTGACTTCCAGCTGAGGCTGTATGTTTTAATATGGAATAGTAGGGTGAGACTATTTGTCTTTGACTTGCTCCCCTAGGTTGCAAATGCCAGATTGGCAGGGCCCCTGGTGTCTGAGACAAGTTTTGGGTAAGCAGTTTTGACTTCCAGCTGAGGCTGTATGTTTTAATATGGAATAGTAGGGTGAGACTTTTTGTCTTAGACTTGCTCCCCTAGGCTGCAAGTGCCAGATTGGCAGGATTCCTGGTATCGGAGACAAATTTTGGTAAAGCAGTTTTGTCGGTCAGGTAAGGCTGTATGTTTTTATATTGAATAGTCGGGTGAGACCGTTTGACTTGCTCCCCTAGTCTGCAAATGCCAAATTGGCAGGGCTCCTAGTATCTGAGCCAAGTTTTGGGTAAGCAGTTTTGACTTCCAGGTGAGGTTGTATTTTTTCAGACTAAATAGTCGGGTGAGACTATTTGTCTTTGACTTGCTCCCCTAGGTTGCAAATGCCAGATTGGCAGGGCCCCTGGTGTCTGAGACAAGTTTTGGGTAAGCAGTTTTGACTTCCAGCTGAGGCTGTATGTTTTAATATGGAATAGTAGGGTGAGACTTTTTGTCTTACACTTGCTCCCCTAGGCTGCAAGTGCCAGATTGGTAGGATTCCTGGTATCGGAGACAAATTTTGGTAAAGCAGTTTTGTCGGTCAGGTAAGGCTGTATGTTTTTATATTGAATAGTCGGGTGAGACCGTTTGACTAGCTCCCCTAGGCTGCAAATGCCAAATTGGCATAGTTCCTGGTGTCTGAGACAAATTTTGGTAAAGCAGTTGCTAGTATCTGGTATCTGAGTTAAGTTTGGGTTAACCAGCTTTGACTTCCAGGTGATTCTGTATATTTTAGGACTTAATAGTCGGGTGAGACCGTTTCGGCTTTGACTTGCGCCCCTAGGCTGCAAGTGCCAGATTGGCAGGGCTCTTGGTATCTGAGCCAAGTTTTGGGTAAGCAGTTTTGACTTTCAGGTGAGGCTGTATGTTTTAAGACTAAATAGTCGGGTGAGACCGTTTTGGCTTTGACTTGCTGGAAGTCAAAACTGCTTACCCTAAACTTGACAGCAAATGCCAAATTGGCATGGCTCCTGGTATCTGAGACATGTTTTGGTAAAGCAGTTTTGACGTCCAGGTGAGGCGGTATGTTTTAAGATGGAATAGTCGGGTGAGACCGTTTTGGATTTGACTTGCGCCCCTAGGCTGCAAGTGCCAGATTGGCAGGGCTCTTGGTATCTGAGACAAGTTTTGGGTAAGCAGTTTTGACTTCCAGGTGAGGCTGTATGTTTTCAGACTAAATAGTCGGGTGAGACTATTTGGCTTTGACTAGCACCCCTAGGCTGCAAATGCCAAATTGGCAGGGTTCCTGGTGTCTGAGACAAATTTTGGTAAAGCAGTTTTGACGGCCAGGTAAGGCTAAATGTTTTCAGACTAAATAGTCTGGTAAGACTATTTGGCTTTGACTAGCTCCCAATTGGCAGGGTTCCTGGTATCTGAGACAAATTTTTGTAAAGCAGTTTTGACGGTCAGGTAAGGCTGTATGTTTTAATATGGAATAGTCCGGTGAGCCCGTTTTGGCTTTGACTTGCGCCCCTAGGCTGCAAGTGCCAGATTGGCAGGGCTCTTGGTATCTGAGCCAAGTTTTGGGTAAGCAGTTTGGACTTTCAGGTGAGGCTGTATGTTTTAAGATTAAATAGTCGGGTGAGACTATTTGTCTTTGGCTTGCTTCCCTAGGCTGCAAATGCCAAATTGGCATGGCTCCTGGTATCTGAGACATGTTTTGGTAATGCAGTTTTGACGTCCAGGTGAGGCGGTATGTTTTAAGATGGAATAGTCGGGTGAGACCGTTTTGGATTTGACTTGCGCCCCTAGGCTGCAAGTGCCAGATTGGCAGGGCTCTTGGCATCTGAGTCAAGTTTTGGTAAAACAGTTTTGACTTCCAGGTGAGGCTGCATGATTTCAGACATAATAGTCGGGTGAGACTATTTGGCTTTGACTAGCTCCCCTAGGTGGCAAATGCCAGATTGGCAGGGGTCCTGGTATCTGAGTCATGTTTTGGCAAAGCAGTTTTGACTTCCACGTGAGGCTGCATGATTTCAGACATAATAGTCGGGTGAGACTATTTGGCTTTGACTAGCTCCCCTAGGCTGCAAATGCCAAATTGGCAGGGTTCCTGGTGTCTGAGACAAATTTTGGTAAAGCAGTTTTGACGGCCAGGTAAGGCTGTATGTTTTTATATTGAATAGTCGGGTGAGACCGTTTGACTTGCTCCCCTAGGCTGCAAATGCCAAATTGGCAGGGCTCTTCGTATCAGAGCCAAGTTTTGGGTAAGCAGTTTTGACTTCCAGGTGAGGTTGTATTTTTTCAGACTAAATAGTCGGGTGAGACTATTTGTCTTTGACTTGCTCCCCTAGGTTGCAAATGCCAGATTGGATGGGCCCCTGGTGTCTGAGACAAGTTTTGGGTAAGCAGTTTTGACTTCCAGCTGAGGCTGTATGTTTTAATATGGAATAGTAGGGTGAGACTATTTGTCTTTGACTTGCTCCCCTAGGTTGCAAATGCCAGATTGGCAGGGCCCCTGGTGTCTGAGACAAGTTTTGGGTAAGCAGTTTTGACTTCCAGCTGAGGCTGTATGTTTTAATATGGAATAGTAGGGTGAGACTTTTTGTCTTAGACTTGCTCCCCTAGGCTGCAAGTGCCAGATTGGCAGGATTCCTGGTATCGGAGACAAATTTTGGTAAAGCAGTTTTGTCGGTCAGGTAAGGCTGTATGTTTTTATATTGAATAGTCGGGTGAGACCGTTTGACTTGCTCCCCTAGTCTGCAAATGCCAAATTGGCAGGGCTCCTAGTATCTGAGCCAAGTTTTGGGTAAGCAGTTTTGACTTCCAGGTGAGGTTGTATTTTTTCAGACTAAATAGTCGGGTGAGACTATTTGTCTTTGACTTGCTCCCCTAGGTTGCAAATGCCAGATTGGCAGGGCCCCTGGTGTCTGAGACAAGTTTTGGGTAAGCAGTTTTGACTTCCAGCTGAGGCTGTATGTTTTAATATGGAATAGTAGGGTGAGACTTTTTGTCTTACACTTGCTCCCCTAGGCTGCAAGTGCCAGATTGGCAGGATTCCTGGTATCGGAGACAAATTTTGGTAAAGCAGTTTTGTCGGTCAGGTAAGGCTGTATGTTTTTATATTGAATAGTCGGGTGAGACCGTTTGACTAGCTCCCCTAGGCTGCAAATGCCAAATTGGCATAGTTCCTGGTGTCTGAGACAAATTTTGGTAAAGCAGTTTTGACGGCCAAAGACAAATAGTCTCACCCGACTATTTAGTCTGAAAACATACAGCCTCACCTGGAAGTCAAAACTGCTTACCCAAAACTTGGCTCAGATACCAAGAGCCCTGCCAATCTGGCACTTGCAGCCTAGGGGCGCAAGTCAAAGCCAAAACGGTCTCACCCGACTATTCCATCTTAAAACATACCGCCTCACCTGGACTTCAAAACTGCTGTACCAAAATTTGTCTCAGATACCAGGAACCCTGCCAATCGGGCATGTGCAGCCTAGGGGAGCTAGTTAAAGCCAAATAGTCTCACCCGACTATTTAATCTTAAAACATACAGCCTCAATTGGAAATCAAAACTGCTTACCCAAAACTTGTCTCAGATACTAGGAGCCCTGCCAATTTGGCATTTGCAGCCTAGGGGAGCAAGTCAAACGGTCTCACCCGACTATTCAATATAAAAACATACAGCCTTACCTGACCGACAAAACTGCTTTACCAAAATTTGTCTCCGATACCAGGAATCCTGCCAATCTGGCACTTGCAGCCTAGGGGAGCAAGTCTAAGACAAAAAGTCTCACCCTACTATTCCATATTAAAACATACAGCCTTACCTGAAAGTCAGAACTGCTTACCCAAAACTTGTCTCAGATACCAGGAGCATTGTTAATCTGGCATTTGCAGCCTGGGGGAGCTAGTCAAAGCCAAATAGTCTCACCCGACTATTAAGTCTTAAAACACACAGCCTCACCTGGAAGTCAAAACTGCTTACCCAAAACTTGTCTCAGACACCAGGGGCCCTGCCAATCTGGCATTTGCAACCTAGGGGAGCAAGTCAAAGACAAATAGTCTCACCCGACTATTTAGTCTGAAAAAATACAACCTCACCTGGAAGTCAAAACTGCTTACCCCAAACTTGGCTCAGATACCAAGAGCCCTGCCCTAGGGGAGCTAGTCAAAGCCAAATAGTCTCACCCGACTATTTAGTCTTAGAACATACAGCCTCACGTGGTCTCACCCGACTATTTAGTCTGAAAACATACAGCCTCACCTGGAAGTCAAAACTGCTTTGCCAAAACTTGACTCACATACCAGGACCCCTGCCAATCTGGCATTTGCAACCTAGGGGAGCTAGTCAAAGCCAAATAGTCTCACCCGACTATTATGTCTGAAATCTTGCAGCCTCACCTAGAAGTCAAAACTGCTTTACCAAAACTTGACTCAGATGCCAGAAGCCCTGCCAATCTGGCATTTGCAGCCTTAGGCCGCAAGTCAAAGCCAAAACGGTCTCACCCGACTATTCCATATTAAAACCAACAGCCTTACCTGGCCGACAAAACTGCTTTACCAAAACTTGTCTCAGACACCAGGAACCCTGCCAATTTGGCATTTGCAGCCTAGGGGAGCTAGTCAAAGCCAAATGGTCTCACCCGACTATTTAGTCTTGAAACATACAGCCTCACCTGGAAGTCAAAACTGCTTACCCAAAACTTGGCTCAGATACCAAAAGCCCTGCCAATCTGGCACTTGCAGCCTAGGGGAGCAAGTCCAAGACAAATAGTCTCACCCGACTATTTAGTCTGAAAAAATACAGCCTCACCTGGAAGTCAAAACTGCTTACCCAAAACTTGGCTCAGATACCAAGAGCCCTGCCAATCTGGCACTTGCAGCCTAGGGGAGCTAGTCAAAGCCGACTATTTAGTCTGAAAACATACAGCCTCACCTGGAAGTCGAAACTGCTTTACCAAAACTTGACTCAGATACCAGGAACCCTGCCAATCTGGCATTTGCAGCCTAGGGGAGCTAGTCAAAGACAAATAGTCTCACCCGACTATTCCATCTTAAAACATACCGCCTTTACCAAAATTTGTCTCAGATACCAGGAACCCTGCCAATCGGGCATTTGCAGCCTAGGGGAGCTAGTCAAAGCCGACTATTTAGTCTGAAAACATACAGCCTCACCTGGAAGTCGAAACTGCTTTACCAAAACTTGACTCAGATACCAGGAACCCTGCCAATCTGGCATTTGCAGCCTAGGGGAGCTAGTCAAAGACAAATAGTCTCACCCGACTTTTTAGTCTGAAAACATACAGCCTTACCTGGCCGTCAAAACTGCTTTGCCAAAACATGACTCAGATGCCAGAAGTCCTGCCAGCCGGGCATGTGCAGCCTAGGGGAGCTAGTTAAAGCCAAATAGTCTCACCCGACTATTCAATATAAAAACATACAGCCTTACCTGACCGTCAAAACTGCTTTACCAAAATTTGTCTCCGATACCAGGAATCCTGCCAATCTGGCACTTGCAGCCTAGGGGAGCAAGTCGAAGACAAAAAGTCTCACCCTACTATTCCATATTAAAACATACAGCCTCAGCTGGAAGTCAAAACTGCTTACCCAAAACTTGTCTCAGACACCAGGGGCCCTGCCAATCTGGCATTTGCAACCTAGGGGAGCAAGTCAAAGACAAATAGTCTCACCCGACTATTTAGTCTGAAAACATACAGCCTCACCTGGAAGTCAAAACTGCTTACCCAAAACTTGGCTCAGATACCAAGAGCCCTGCCAATCTGGCACTTGCAGCCTAGGGGCGCAAGTCAAAGCCAAAACAGTCTCACCCGACTATTCCATCTTAAAACATACCGCCTTTACCAAAATTTGTCTCAGATACCAGGAACCCTGCCAATCGGGCATTTGCAGCCTAGGGGAGCTAGTCAAAGCCGACTATTTAGTCTGAAAACATACAGCCTCACCTGGAAGTCGAAACTGCTTTACCAAAACTTGACTCAGATACCAGGAACCCTGCCAATCTGGCATTTGCAGCCTAGGGGAGCTAGTCAAAGACAAATAGTCTCACCCGACTTTTTAGTCTGAAAACATACAGCCTTACCTGGCCGTCAAAACTGCTTTGCCAAAACATGACTCAGATGCCAGAAGTCCTGCCAGCCGGGCATGTGCAGCCTAGGGGAGCTAGTTAAAGCCAAATAGTCTCACCCGACTATTCAAAATAAAAACATACAGCCTTACCTGACCGTCAAAACTGCTTTACCAAAATTTGTCTCCGATACCAGGAATCCTGCCAATCTGGCACTTGCAGCCTAGGGGAGCAAGTCTAAGACAAAAAGTCTCACCCTACTATTCCATATTAAAACATACAGCCTCAGCTGGAAGTCAAAACTGCTTACACAAAACTTGTCTCAGACACCAGGGGCCCTGCCAATCTGGCATTTGCAACCTAAGGGAGCAAATCAAAGACAAATAGTCTCACCCGACTATTCCATCTTAAAACATACCGCCTCACCTGGACTTCAAAACTGCTGTACCAAAATTTGTCTCAGATACCAGGAACCCTGCCAATCGGGCATTTGCAGCCTAGGGGAGCTAGTCAAAGACAAATAGTCTCACCCGACTATTTAGTCTGAAAACATATAGCCTCACCTGGAAGTCAAAACTGCTTACCCAAAACTTGGCTCAGATACCAGGAGCCCTGCCAATCTGGCACTTGCAGCCTAGGGGCGCAAGTCAAAGCCAAAACGGTCTCACCCGACTATTCCATCTTAAAACATACCGCCTCACCTGGACTTCAAAACTGCTGTACCAAAATTTGTCTCAGATACCAGGAACCCTGCCAATCGGGCATTTGCAGCCTAGGGGAGCTAGTCAAAGACAAATAGTCTCACCCGACTTTTTAGTCTGAAAACATACAGCCTTACCTGGCCGTCAAAACTGCTTTGCCAAAACATGACTCAGATGCCAGAAGTCCTGCCAGCCGGGCATGTGCAGCCTAGGGGAGCTAGTTAAAGCCAAATAGTCTCACCCGACTATTTAATCTTAAAACATACAGCCTCAATTGGAAGTCAAAACTGCTTACCCAAAACTTGTCTCAGATACTAGGAGCCCTGCCAATCTGGCATTTGCAGCCCAGGGGAGCAAATCAAACGGTCTCACCCGACTATTCAATATAAAAACATACAGCCTTACCTCACCGTCAAAACTGCTTTACCAAAATTTGTCTCCGATACCAGGAATCCTGCCAATCTGGCACTTGCAGCCTAGGGGAGCAAGTCTAAGACAAAAAGTCTCACCCTACTATTCCATATTAAAACATACAGCCTCAGCTGGAAGTCAAAACTGCTTACCCAAAACTTGTCTCAGACACCAGGGGCCCTGCCAATCTGGCATTTGCAACCTAGGGGAGCAAGTCAAAGACAAATAAACTCACCCGACTATTTAGTCTGAAAACATACAGCCTCACCTGGAAGTCAAAACTGCTTACCCAAAACTTGGCTCAGATACCAAGATCCCTGCCAATCTGGCACTTGCAGCCTAGGGGCGGAAATCAAAGCCAAAACGGTCTCACCCGACTATTCCATATTAAAACAAACAGCCTTTCCTGGCCTTCAAAACTGCTTTACAAAAATTTGTCTCAGATACCAGGAACCCTGCCAATCGGGCATTTGCAGCATAGTGGAGCTAGTCAAAGCCAAATAGTCTCACCCGACTATTTAGTCTGAAAACATTTAGCCTTACCTGGACGTCAAAACTGCTTTACCAAAACATGTCTCAGATACCAGGAGCCATGCCAATTTGGCATTTGCAGCCTAGGGAAGCAAGTCAAAGACAAATGGTCTCACTCGACTATTTAGTTTTAGAACATACAGCCTTACCTGGCCGTCAAAACTGCTTTACCAAAATTTGTCAATTTGGCATTTGCAGCCTAGGGGAGCTAGTCAAAGCCAAATAGTCTCACCCGACTATTTAGTCTTAGAACATACAGCCTCACGTGGAAGTCAAAACTGCTTACCATAAACTTGACTCAGATTACAGAAGCCCCGACAATCTGGCATTTGCAGCTTAGGGGAGCTAGTCAAAACCAAGTAGTGTCACCCGACTATTTAGTCTGAAAACAAACAGCCTCACCTGGAAGTCAAAACTGCTTTACAAAAACTTGTCTCAGATACCAGGTGCCCTGCCAATCTGGCACTTGCAGCCTAGGGGCGCAAGTCAAAGCCAAAACGGTCTCACCCGACTATTCCATCTTAAAACATACCGCCTCACCTGGACGTCAAAACTGCTTTACCAAAACATGTCTCAGATACCAGGAGCCATGCCAATTTGGCATTTGCAGCCTAGGGAAGCAAGTCAAAGACAAATAGTCTCACCCGACTATTTCATCTTAAAACATACAGCCTCACCTGAAAGTCAAAACTGCTTACCCAAAACTTGGCTCAGATACCAAGAGCCCTGCCAATCTGGCACTTGCAGACTAGGGGCGCAAGTCAAAGCCAAAACGGTCTCACCGGACTATTCCATATTAAAACAAACAGCCTTTCCTGGCCTTCAAAACTGCTTTACAAAAATTTGTCTCAGATACCAGGAACCCTGCCAATCGGGCATTTGCAGCATAGTGGAGCTAGTCAAAGCCAAATAGTCTCACCCGACTATTTAGTCTGAAAACATTTAGCCTTACCTGGCCGTCAAAACTGCTTTACCAAAATTTGTCTCAGACACCAGGAACCCTGCCAATTTGGCATTTGCAGCCTAGGGGAGCTAGTCAAAGCCAAATGGTCTCACCCGACTATTTAGTCTGAAAACATACAGCCTCACCTGGAAGTCAAAACTGCTTTGCCAAAACTTGACTCAGATACCAGGACCCCTGCCAATCGGGCATTTGCAGCTTAGTGGAGCTAGTCAAAGCCAAATAGTCTCACCCGACTATTCTGTCTGAAATCTTGCAGCCTCACCTAGAAGTCAAAACTGCTTTAGCAAAACTTGACTCAGATGCCAGAAGCCCTGCCAATCTGGCATTTGCAGCCTTAGGCCGCAAGTCAAAGCCAAAACGGTCTCACCCGACCATTCCATATTAAAACCAACAGCCTTACCTGGCCGTCAAAACTGCTTTACCAAAACTTGTCTCAGACACCAGGAACCCTGCCAATTTGGCATTTGCAGCCTAGGGGAGCTAGTCAAAGCCAAATGGTTTCACCCGACTATTTAGTCTGAAAACATACAGCCTCACCTGGAGGTCAAAACTGCTTTGCCAAAACTTGACTTTACCAAAACATGTCTCAGATACTAGGAGCCATGCCAATTTGGCATTTGCAGCCTAGGGAAGCAAGTCAAAGACAAATAGTCTCACCCGACTATTTCATCTTAAAACATACAGCCTCACCTGAAAGTCAAAACTGCTTACCCAAAACTTGGCTCAGATACCAAGAGCCCTGCCAATCTGGCACTTGCAGACTAGGGGCGCAAGTCAAAGCCAAAACGGTCTCACCGGACTATTCCATATTAAAACAAACAGCCTTTCCTGGCCTTCAAAACTGCTTTACAAAAATTTGTCTCAGATACCAGGAACCCTGCCAATCGGGCATTTGCAGCTTAGTGGAGCTAGTCAAAGCCAAATAGTCTCACCCGACTATTTAGTCTGAAAACATTTAGCCTTACCTGGCCGTCAAAACTGCTTTACCAAAATTTGTCTCAGACACCAGGAACCCTGCCAATTTGGCATTTGCAGCCTAGGGGAGCTAGTCAAAGCCAAATGGTCTCACCCGACTATTTAGTCTGAAAACATACAGCCTCACCTGGAAGTCAAAACTGCTTTGCCAAAACTTGACTCAGATACCAGGACCCCTGCCAATCGGGCATTTGCAGCTTAGTGGAGCTAGTCAAAGCCAAATAGTCTCACCCGACTATTATGTCTGAAATCTTGCAGCCTCACCTAGAAGTCAAAACTGCTTTAGCAAAACTTGACTCAGATGCCAGAAGCCCTGCCAATCTGGCATTTGCAGCCTTAGGCCGCAAGTCAAAGCCAAAACGGTCTCACCCGACTATTCCATATTAAAACCAACAGCCTTACCTGGCCGTCAAAACTGCTTTACCAAAACTTGTCTCAGACACCAGGAACCCTGCCAATTTGGCATTTGCAGCCTAGGGGAGCTAGTCAAAGCCAAATGGTTTCACCCGACTATTTAGTCTGAAAACATACAGCCTCACCTGGAGGTCAAAACTGCTTTGCCAAAACTTGACTCAGATACCAGGACCCCTGCCAATCCGGCATTTGCAGCCTAGGGGAGCTAGTCAAAGCCAAATAGTCTCACCCGAATATTTAGTCTGAAAACATACAGCCTCACCTGGAAGTCGAAACTGCTTACTCAAAACTTGGCTCAGATACCAAG
This sequence comes from Drosophila littoralis, assembly GCA_018903485.1. NCBI lineage: Eukaryota > Metazoa > Arthropoda > Insecta > Diptera > Drosophilidae > Drosophila > Drosophila littoralis. The sequence goes on along the minus strand of JAEIGF010000360.1, from coordinate 85,433 downwards.
AGCCCTGCCATTCTGGCACGTGCAGCCTAGGGGCGCAAGTCAAAGCCAAAACGGTCTCACCCGACTATTTAGTCTGAAAACATACAGCCTCACCTGGAAGTCGAAACTGCTTTACAAAAACTTGACTCAGATACCAGCATCCCTGCCAATCTGGCATTTGCAGCCTAGGGGAGCTGGTATCTGAGACAAATTTTGGTAAAGCAGTTTTGAAGGCCAGGTAATGCTGTATATTTTAATATGGAATAGAAGGGTGAGAATGTTTTGGCTTTGAAAATTTGTCTCAGATACCAGGCTGTAGGTTTTCAAACTAAATAGTCGGGTGAGACTATTTGGCTTTGACTAGCTCCCCTAGGCTGCAAATGCCAGATTGGCAGGGTTCCTGGTACCTGAGTCAAGTTTTGGTAAAGCAGTTTCGACTTCCAGGTGAGGCTGTATGTTTTCAGACTAAATAGTCGGGTGAGACCATTTGGCTTTGACTAGCTCCCCTAGGCTGCAAATGCCAAATTGGCAGGGTTCCTGGTGTCTGAGACAAATTTGGCAAAGCAGTTTTGACGGCCAGGTAAGCTAAATGTTTTCAGACTAAATAGTCGGGTGAGACTATTGGCTTGACTAGCTCCACTATGCTGCAAATGCCCGATTGGCAGGGTTCCTGGTATCTGAGACAAATTTTTGTAAAGCAGTTTTGAAGGCCAGGAAAGGCTGTTTGTTTTAATATGGAATAGTCCGGTGAGACCGTTTTGGCTTTGACTTGCGCCCCTAGTCTGCAAGTGCCAGATTGGCAGGGCTCTTGGTATTTGAGCCAAGTTTTGGGTAAGCAGTTTTGAAGACCAGGTAATGTTTTATATTTTAATATGGAATAGTCGGGTGAGACCGTTTTGGCTTTGACTTGCTGGATGTCAAAACCAATCTGGCATTTGCAGCATAGTGGAGCTAGTCAAAGCCAAATAGTCTCACCCGACTATTTAGTCTGAAAACATTTAGCCTTACCTGGACGTCAAAACTGCTTTACCAAAACATGTCTCAGATACCAGGAGCCATGCCAATTTGGCATTTGCAGCCTAGGGAAGCAAGTCAAAGACAAATGGTCTCACTCGACTATTTAGTTTTAGAACATACAGCCTTACCTGGCCGTCAAAACTGCTTTACCAAAATTTGTCAATTTGGCATTTGCAGCCTAGGGGAGCTAGTCAAAGCCAAATAGTCTCACCCGACTATTTAGTCTTAGAACATACAGCCTCACGTGGAAGTCAAAACTGCTTACCATAAACTTGACTCAGATTACAGAAGCCCCGACAATCTGGCATTTGCAGCTTAGGGGAGCTAGTCAAAACCAAGTAGTGTCACCCGACTATTTAGTCTGAAAACAAACAGCCTCACCTGGAAGTCAAAACTGCTTTACAAAAACTTGTCTCAGATACCAGGTGCCCTGCCAATCTGGCACTTGCAGCCTAGGGGCGCAAGTCAAAGCCAAAACGGTCTCACCCGACTATTCCATCTTAAAACATACCGCCTCACCTGGACGTCAAAACTGCTTTACCAAAACATGTCTCAGATACCAGGAGCCATGCCAATTTGGCATTTGCAGCCTAGGGAAGCAAGTCAAAGACAAATAGTCTCACCCGACTATTTCATCTTAAAACATACAGCCTCACCTGAAAGTCAAAACTGCTTACCCAAAACTTGGCTCAGATACCAAGAGCCCTGCCAATCTGGCACTTGCAGACTAGGGGCGCAAGTCAAAGCCAAAACGGTCTCACCGGACTATTCCATATTAAAACAAACAGCCTTTCCTGGCCTTCAAAACTGCTTTACAAAAATTTGTCTCAGATACCAGGAACCCTGCCAATCGGGCATTTGCAGCATAGTGGAGCTAGTCAAAGCCAAATAGTCTCACCCGACTATTTAGTCTGAAAACATTTAGCCTTACCTGGCCGTCAAAACTGCTTTACCAAAATTTGTCTCAGACACCAGGAACCCTGCCAATTTGGCATTTGCAGCCTAGGGGAGCTAGTCAAAGCCAAATGGTCTCACCCGACTATTTAGTCTGAAAACATACAGCCTCACCTGGAAGTCAAAACTGCTTTGCCAAAACTTGACTCAGATACCAGGACCCCTGCCAATCGGGCATTTGCAGCTTAGTGGAGCTAGTCAAAGCCAAATAGTCTCACCCGACTATTCTGTCTGAAATCTTGCAGCCTCACCTAGAAGTCAAAACTGCTTTAGCAAAACTTGACTCAGATGCCAGAAGCCCTGCCAATCTGGCATTTGCAGCCTTAGGCCGCAAGTCAAAGCCAAAACGGTCTCACCCGACCATTCCATATTAAAACCAACAGCCTTACCTGGCCGTCAAAACTGCTTTACCAAAACTTGTCTCAGACACCAGGAACCCTGCCAATTTGGCATTTGCAGCCCTAGGGGAGCTAGTCAAAGCCAAATGGTTTCACCCGACTATTTAGTCTGAAAACATACAGCCTCACCTGGAGGTCAAAACTGCTTTGCCAAAACTTGACTTTACCAAAACATGTCTCAGATACTAGGAGCCATGCCAATTTGGCATTTGCAGCCTAGGGAAGCAAGTCAAAGACAAATAGTCTCACCCGACTATTTCATCTTAAAACATACAGCCTCACCTGAAAGTCAAAACTGCTTACCCAAAACTTGGCTCAGATACCAAGAGCCCTGCCAATCTGGCACTTGCAGACTAGGGGCGCAAGTCAAAGCCAAAACGGTCTCACCGGACTATTCCATATTAAAACAAACAGCCTTTCCTGGCCTTCAAAACTGCTTTACAAAAATTTGTCTCAGATACCAGGAACCCTGCCAATCGGGCATTTGCAGCTTAGTGGAGCTAGTCAAAGCCAAATAGTCTCACCCGACTATTTAGTCTGAAAACATTTAGCCTTACCTGGCCGTCAAAACTGCTTTACCAAAATTTGTCTCAGACACCAGGAACCCTGCCAATTTGGCATTTGCAGCCTAGGGGAGCTAGTCAAAGCCAAATGGTCTCACCCGACTATTTAGTCTGAAAACATACAGCCTCACCTGGAAGTCAAAACTGCTTTGCCAAAACTTGACTCAGATACCAGGACCCCTGCCAATCGGGCATTTGCAGCTTAGTGGAGCTAGTCAAAGCCAAATAGTCTCACCCGACTATTATGTCTGAAATCTTGCAGCCTCACCTAGAAGTCAAAACTGCTTTAGCAAAACTTGACTCAGATGCCAGAAGCCCTGCCAATCTGGCATTTGCAGCCTTAGGCCGCAAGTCAAAGCCAAAACGGTCTCACCCGACTATTCCATATTAAAACCAACAGCCTTACCTGGCCGTCAAAACTGCTTTACCAAAACTTGTCTCAGACACCAGGAACCCTGCCAATTTGGCATTTGCAGCCTAGGGGAGCTAGTCAAAGCCAAATGGTTTCACCCGACTATTTAGTCTGAAAACATACAGCCTCACCTGGAGGTCAAAACTGCTTTGCCAAAACTTGACTCAGATACCAGGACCCCTGCCAATCCGGCATTTGCAGCCTAGGGGAGCTAGTCAAAGCCAAATAGTCTCACCCGAATATTTAGTCTGAAAACATACAGCCTCACCTGGAAGTCGAAACTGCTTACTCAAAACTTGGCTCAGATACCAAGAGCCCTGCCATTCTGGCACGTGCAGCCTAGGGGCGCAAGTCAAAGCCAAAACGGTCTCACCCGACTATTTAGTCTGAAAACATACAGCCTCACCTGGAAGTCGAAACTGCTTTACAAAAACTTGACTCAGATACCAGCATCCCTGCCAATCTGGCATTTGCAGCCTAGGGGAGCTGGTATCTGAGACAAATTTTGGTAAAGCAGTTTTGAAGGCCAGGTAATGCTGTATATTTTAATATGGAATAGAAGGGTGAGAATGTTTTGGCTTTGAAAATTTGTCTCAGATACCAGGCTGTAGGTTTTCAAACTAAATAGTCGGGTGAGACTATTTGGCTTTGACTAGCTCCCCTAGGCTCAAATGCCAGATTCCAGGGTTCCTGGTACCTGAGTCAAGTTTTGGTAAAGCAGTTTCGACTTCCAGGTGAGGCTGTATGTTTTCAGACTAAATAGTCGGCTTTGACTAGCTCCCTAGGCTGCAAATGCCCGATTGGCAGGGTTCCTGGTATCTGAGACAAATTTTGGTAAAGCAGTTTTGAAGGCCTGGTAAGGATGTAATTTTAATATGGAATAGTCGGGTGAGACCTTGGCTTGACTTGCGCCCTAGGCTGCAAGTGCCAGATTACACGGCTCTGGTATTTGAGCCAAGTTTTAAGTAGTTTTGAAGACCAGGTAATGTTTTATATTTTAATATGGAATAGTCGGGTGAGACCGTTTTGGCTTTGACTTGCTGGATGTCAAAACCAATCTGGCATTTGCAGCCTAGGGGAGCTAGTCAACACCAAGTAGTGTCACCCGACTATTTAGTCTGAAAACATACATCCTTACCTGGAAGTCAAAACTGCTTTACCAAAACTTGGCTCAGATACCAAGAGCCCTGCCAATCTGGCACTTACAGCCTTGGGGCGCAAGTCAAAGCCAAAACGGTCTCACCCGACTATTCCATCTTAAAACATACCGCCTAACCTGGACGTCAAAACTGCTTTACCAAAACATGTCTCAGATACCAGGAACCCTGCCAATCGGGAATTTGCAGCCTAGGGGAGCTAGTCAAAGCCGACTATTTAGTCTGAAAACATACAGCTCCTCCTGGAAGTCAAAACTGCTTTACCAAAACTTGTCTCAGATACCAGGAGCCCCGCCAATCTGGCATGTGCAGCCTAGGGGAGCTAGTTAAAGCCAAATAGTCTCACCCGACTATTTAATCTTAAAACATACAGCCTCAATTGGAAGTCAAAACTGCTTACCGAAAACTTGTCTCAGATTCTAGGAGCCCTGCCAATCTGGCATTTGCAGCCTAGGGGAGCAAGTCAAAGCAAAAACGGTCTCACCCGACTATTCAATATAAAAACATACAGCCTTACCTGACCGTCAAAACTGCTTTACCAAAATTTGTCTCCGATACCAGGAATCCTGCCAATCTGGCACTTGCAGCCTAGGGGAGCAAGTCTAAGACAAAAAGTCTCACCCTACTATTCCATATTAAAACATACAGCCTCAGCTGGAAGTCAAAACTGCTTACCCAAAACTTGTCTCAGACACCAGGGGCCCTGCCAATCTGGCATTTGCAACCTAGGGGAGCAAGTCAAAGACAAATAGTCTCACCCGACTATTTAGTCTGAAAACATACAGCCTCACCTGGAAGTCAAAACTGCTTACCCAAAACTTGGCTCAGATACCAAGAGCCCTGCCAATCTGGCACTTTCAGCCTAGGGGCGCAAGTCAAAGCCAAAACAGTCTCACCCGACTATTAAGTCTGAAAACATACAGCCTCACCTGGAAGTCAAAACTGCTTACCCAAAACTTGGCTCAGATACCAAGAGCCCTGCCAATCTGGCATTTGCAGCCTAGGGGAGCTAGTCAAAGCCAAATAGTCTCACTCGACTATTTAGTCTTAGGGGCGCAAGTCAAAGCCAAAACGGGCTCACCCGACTATTCCATCTTAAAACATACCGCCTCACCCGGACGTCAAAACTGCTTTACCAAAACATGTCTCAGATACCAGGAGCCATGCCAATTTGGCATCTGCAGCCTAGGGAAGCAAGTCAAAGACAAATAGTCTCACCCGACTATTTAGTCTGAAAACCTACAGCCTCACCTGAAAGTCAAAACTGCTTAGCCAAAACTTGGCTCAGATACCAGGAACCCTGCCAATCTGGCATTTGCAGCCTAGGGGAGCTAGTCAAAGCCAAATAGTCTCACTCGACTATTTAGTCTTAAAACATACAGCCTTACCTGGCCGTCAAAACTGCTTTACCAAAATTTGTCAATTTGGCATTTGCAGCCTAGGGGAGCTAGTCAAAGCCAAATAGTCTCACCCGACTATTTAGTCTTAGAACATACAGCCTCACCTGGAGCCATGCCAATTTGGCATTTGCAGCCTAGGAAAGCAAGTGAAAGACAAATAGTCTCACCCGACTATTCCATCTTAAAACATACCGCCTCACCTGGACGTTAAAACTGCTTTACCAAAATTTGTCTCCGATACCAGGAATCCTGCCAATCTGGCACTTGCAGCCTAGGGGCGCAAGTCAAAGCCAAAACGGTCTCACCCGACTATTCCATCTTAAAACATACCGCCTCACCTGGACGTCAAAACTGCTTTACCAAAACATGTCTCAGATACCAAGAGCCCTGCCAATCTGGCACTTGCAGCATAGGGGCGCAAGTCAAAGCCAAAACGGTCTCACCCGACTATTCCATCTTAAAACATACCGCCTCACCTGGACGTCAAAACTGCTTTACCAAAACATGTCTCAGATACCAAGAGCCCTGCCAATCTGGCACTTGCAGCCTAGGGGCGCAAGTCAAAGCCAAAACGGTCTCACCGGACTATTCCATATTAAAACAAACAACCTTTCCTGGCCTTCAAAACTGCTTTACAAAAATTTGTCTCAGATACCAGGAACCATGCCAATCGGGCATTTGCAGGTTAGTGGAGCTAGTCAAAGCCAAATAGTCTCACCCGACTATTTAGTCTGAAAACATTTAGCCTTACCTGGCCGTCAAAACTGCTTTACCAAAATTTGTCTCAGACACCAGGAACCCTGCCAATTTGGCATTTGCAGCCTAGGGGAGCTAGTCAAAGCCAAATGGTCTCACCCGACTATTTAGTCTGAAAACATACAGCCTCCCCTGGAAGTCAAAACTGCTTTGCCAAAACTTGACTCAGATACCAGGTGCCCTGCCAATCTGGCACTTGCAGCCTAGGGGCGCAAGTCAAAGCCAAAACGGTCTCACCCGACTATTCCATCTTAAAACATACCGCCTCACCTGGACGTCAAAACTGCTTTACCAAAACATGTCTCAGATACCAGGAGCCATGCCAATTTGGCATTTGCAGCCTAGGGAAGCAAGTCAAAGACAAATAGTCTCACCCGACAATATAATCTTAAAACATACAGCCTCACCTGAAAGTCAAAACTGCTTACCCAAAACTTGGCTCAGATACCAAGAGCCCTGCCAATCTGGCACCTGCAGCCTAGGGGCGCAAGTCAAAGCCAAAACTGTCTCACCCGACTATTTAGTCTGAAAACATACAGCCTCACCTGGAAGTCGAAACTGCTTTACAAAAACTTGACTCAGATACCAGGACCCCTGCCAATCTGGCATTTGCAGCCTTAGGCCGCAAGTCAAAGCCAAAACGGTCTCACCCGACTATTCCATATTAAAACCAACAGCCTTACCTGGCCGTCAAAACTGCTTTACCAAAACATGTCTCAGATACTAGGAACCCTGCCAATTTGGCATTTGCAGCCTAGGGGAGCTAGTCAAAGCCAAATGGTCTCACCCGACCATTTAGTCTGAAAACATACAGCCTCACCTGGAAGTCAAAACTGCTTTGCCAAAACTTGACTCAGATACCAGGTGCCCTGCCAATCTGGCACTTGCAGCCTAGGGGCGCAAGTCAAAGCCAAAACGGTCTCACCCGACTATTCCATCTTAAAACATACCGCCTCACCTGGACGTCAAAACTGCTTTACCAAAACTTGCCTCAGATACCAGGAACCCTGCCAATTTGGCATTTGCAGCCTAGGGGAGCTAGTCAAAGCCAAATGGTTTCACGCGACTATTTAGTCTGAAAACATACAGCTTCACCTGGAGGTCAAAACTGCTTTGCCAAAACTTGACTCAGATACCAGGACCCCTGCCAATCCGGCATTTGCAGCCTAGGGGAGCTAGTCAAAGCCAATAGTCCACTTGACTTCCAGGTGAGGCTGTATGTTCTAAGACTTAATAGTTTTGACGGCCAGGTAAGGCTGTATGTTTTAAGACTAAATAGTAGAGTGAGACTACTTGGCTTTGACTAGCTTCCCTAGGCTGCAAATGCCAAATTGGCATGGCTCCTGGTATCTGAGACATGTTTTGGTAAAGCAGTTTTGACGTCCGGGTGAGGCGGTATGTTTTAAGATGGAATAGTCGGGTGAGACCGTTTTGGCTTTGACTTGCGCCCCTAAGACTAAATAGTCGAGTGAGACTATTTGGCTTTGACTAGCTCCCCTAGGCTGCAAATGCCAGATTGGCAGGGCTCTTGGTATCTGAGCCAAGTTTTGGGTAAGCAGTTTTGACTTCCAGGTGAGGCTGTATGTTTTCAGACTAAATAGTCGGGTGAGACTGTTTTGGCTTTGACTTGCGCCCCTAGGCTGCACATGCCAGATTGGCAGGGCTCTTGGTATCTGAGCCAAGTTTTGGGTAAGCAGTTTTGACTTCCAGGTGAGGCTGTATGTTTTCAGACTAAATAGTCGGGTGAGACTATTTGTCTTTGACTTGCTCCCCTAGGTTGCAAATGCCAGATTGGCAGGGCCCCTGGTGTCTGAGACAAGTTTTGGGTAAGCAGTTTTGACTTCCAGCTGAGGCTGTATGTTTTAATATGGAATAGTAGGGTGAGACTTTTTGTCTTAGACTTGCTCCCCTAGGCTGCAAGTGCCAGATTGGCAGGATTCCTGGTATCGGAGACAAATTTTGGTAAAGCAGTTTTGACGGTCAGGTAAGGCTGTATGTTTTTATATTGAATAGTCGGGTGAGACCGTTTTGGCTTTGACTTGCTCCCCTAGGCTGCAAATGCCAGATTGGCAGGGCTCCTAGTATCTGAGACAAGTTTTCGGTAAGCAGTTTTGACTTCCAATTGAGGCTGTATGTTTTAAGATTAAATAGTCGGGTGAGACTATTTGGCTTTAACTAGCTCCCCTAGGCTGCACATGCCAGATTGGCGGGGCTCCTGGTATCTGAGACAAGTTTTGGTAAAGCAGTTTTGACTTCCAGGTGGAGCTGTATGTTTTCAGACTAAATAGTCGGCTTTGACTAGCTCCCCTAGGCTGCAAATGCCCGAATGGCAGGGTTCCTGGTATCTGAGACAAATTTTGGTAAAGCAGTTTTGACGTCCAGGTGAGGCGGTATGTTTTAAGATGGAATAGTCGGGTGAGACCGTTTTGGCTTTGACTTGCGCCCCTAGGCTGTAAGTGCCAGATTGGCAGGGCTCTTGGTATCTGAGCCAAGTTTTGGTAAAGCAGTTTTGACTTCCAGGTAAGGATGTATGTTTTCAGACTAAATAGTCGGGTGACACTACTTGGTGTTGACTAGCTCCCCTAGGCTGCAAATGCCAGATTGGTTTTGACATCCAGCAAGTCAAAGCCAAAACGGTCTCACCCGACTATTCCATATTAAAATATGAAGCATTACCTGGCCGTCAAAACTGCTTTACCAAAACTTGTCTCAGACACCAGGAACCCTGCCAATTTGGCATTTGCAGCCTAGGGGAGCTAGTCAAAGCCAAATGGTTTCACCCGACTATTTAGTCTGAAAACATACAGCCTCACATGGAGGTCAAAACTGCTTTGCCAAAACTTGACTCAGATACCAGGACCCCTGCCAATCCGGCATTTGCAGCCTAGGGGAGCTAGTCAAAGCCAAATAGTCTCACCCGACTATTTAGTCTTGAAACATACAGCCTCACCTGGAAGTCAAAACTGCTTACTCAAAACTTGGCTCAGATACCAAGAGCCCTGCCAATCTGGCACTTGCAGCCTAGGGGCGCAAGTCAAAGCCAAAACGGTCTCACCCGACTATTTAGTCTGAAAACATACAGCCTCACCTGGAAGTCGAAACTGCTTTACAAAAACTTGACTCAGATACCAGGACCCCTGCCAATCTGGCATTTGCAGCCTTAGGCCGCAAGTCAAAGCCAAAACGGTCTCACCCGACTATTCCATATTAAAACCAACAGCCTTACCTGGCCGTCAAAACTGCTTTACCAAAACATGTCTCAGATACTAGGAACCCTGCCAATTTGGCATTTGCAGCCTAGGGGAGCTAGTCAAAGCCAAATGGTCTCACCCGACCATTTAGTCTGAAAACATACAGCCTCACCTGGAAGTCAAAACTGCTTTGCCAAAACTTGACTCAGATACCAGGTGCCCTGCCAATCTGGCACTTGCAGCCTAGGGGCGCAAGTCAAAGCCAAAACGGTCTCACCCGACTATTCCATCTTAAAACATACCGCCTCACCTGGACGTCAAAACTGCTTTACCAAAACATGTCTCAGATACCAGGAACCCTGCCAATTTGGCATTTGCAGCCTAGGGGAGCTAGTCAAAGCCAAATGGTTTCACGCGACTATTTAGTCTGAAAACATACAGCTTCACCTGGAGGTCAAAACTGCTTTGCCAAAACTTGACTCAGATACCAGGACCCCTGCCAATCCGGAATTTGCAGCCTAGGGGAGCTAGTCAAAGCCAATAGTCCACTTGACTTCCAGGTGAGGCTGTATGTTCTAAGACTTAATAGTTTTGACGGCCAGGTAAGGCTGTATGTTTTAAGACTAAATAGTCGAGTGAGACTACTTGGCTTTGACTAGCTTCCCTAGGCTGCAAATGCCAAATTGGCATGGCACCTGGTATCTGAGACATGTTTTGGTAAAGCAGTTTTGACGTCCGGGTGAGGCGGTATGTTTTAAGATGGAATAGTCGGGTGAGACCGTTTTGGCTTTGACTTGCGCCCCTAGGCTGCAAGTGCCAGATTGGCAGGGCTCTTGGTATCTGAGCCAAGTTTTGGGTAAGCAGTTTTGACTTCCAGGTGAGGCTGTATGTTTTCAGACTAAATAGTCGGGTGAGACTATTTGTCTTTGACTTGCTCCCCTAGGTTGCAAGTGCCAGATTGGCAGGGCTCTTGGTATCTGAGCCAAGTTTTGGGTAAGCAGTTTTGACTTCCAGGTGAGGCTGTATGTTTTCAGACTAAATAGTCGGGTGAGACTATTTGTCTTTGACTTGCTCCCCTAGGTTGCAAATGCCAGATTGGCAGGGCCCCTGGTATCTGAGACAAGTTTTGGTAAAGCAGTTTTGACTTCCAGGTGGAGCTGTATGTTTTCAGAATAAATAGTCGGGTGAGACTGTTTTGGCTTTGACTTGCGCCCCTAGGCTGCAAGTGCCAGATTGGCAGGGCTCTTGGTATCTGAGCCAAGTTTTGGGTAAGCAGTTTTGACTTCCAGGTGAGGCTGTATGTTTTCAGACTAAATAGTCGGGTGAGACTGTTTTGGCTTTGACTTGCGCCCCTAGGCTGCAAGTGCCAGATTGGCAGGGCTCTTGGTATCTGAGCCAAGTTTTGGGTAAGCAGTTTTGACTTCCAGGTGAGGCTGTATGTTTTCAGACTAAATAGTCGGGTGAGACTGTTTTGGCTTTGACTTGCGCCCCTAGGCTGCAAGTGCCAGATTGGCAGGGCTCTTGGTATCTGAGCCAAGTTTTGGGTAAGCAGTTTTGACTTCCTGGTGAGGCTGTATGTTTTCAGACTAAATAGTCGGGTGAGACTATTTGTCTTTGACTTGCTCCCCTAGGTTGCAAATGCCAGATTGGCAGGGCCCCTGGTATCTGAGACAAGTTTTGGGTAAGCAGTTTTGACTTCCAGCTGAGGCTGTATGTTTTAATATGGAATAGTAGGGTGAGACTTTTTGTCTTAGACTTGCTCCCCTAGGCTGCAAGTGCCAGATTGGCAGGATTCCTGGTATCGGAGACAAATTTTGGTAAAGCAGTTTTGACGGTCAGGTAAGGCTGTATGTTTTATATTGAATAGTCGGGTGAGACCGTTTTGGCTTTGACTTGCTCCCCTAGGCTGCAAATGCCAGATTGGCAGGGCTCCTAGTATCTGAGACAAGTTTTCGGTAAGCAGTTTTGACTTCCAATTGAGGCTGTATGTTTTAAGATTAAATAGTCGGGTGAGACTATTTGGCTTTAACTAGCTCCCCTAGGCTGCACATGCCAGATTGGCGGGGCTCCTGGTATCTGAGACAAGTTTTGGTAAAGCAGTTTTGACTTCCAGGTGGAGCTGTATGTTTTCAGACTAAATAGTCGGCTTTGACTAGCTCCCCTAGGCTGCAAATGCCCGATTGGCAGGGTTCCTGGTATCTGAGACAAATTTTGGTAAAGCAGTTTTGACGTCCAGGTGAGGCGGTATGTTTTAAGATGGAATAGTCGGGTGAGACCGTTTTGGCTTTGACTTGCGCCCCTAGGCTGTAAGTGCCAGATTGGCAGGGCTCTTGGTATCTGAGCCAAGTTTTGAGTAAGCAGTTTTGACTTCCAGGTAAGGATGTATGTTTTCAGACTAAATAGTCGGGTGACACTACTTGGTGTTGACTAGCTCCCCTAGGCTGCAAATGCCAGATTGGTTTTGACATCCAGCAAGTCAAAGCCAAAACGGTCTCACCCGACTATTCCATATTAAAATATGAAGCATTACCTGGCCGTCAAAACTGCTTTACCAAAACTTGTCTCAGACACCAGGAACCCTGCCAATTTGGCATTTGCAGCCTAGGGGAGCTAGTCAAAGCCAAATGGTTTCACCCGACTATTTAGTCTGAAAACATACAGCCTCACATGGAGGTCAAAACTGCTTTGCCAAAACTTGACTCAGATACCAGGACCCCTGCCAATCCGGCATTTGCAGCCTAGGGGAGCTAGTCAAAGCCAAATAGTCTCACCCGACTATTTAGTCTTGAAACATACAGCCTCACCTGGAAGTCAAAACTGCTTACTCAAAACTTGGCTCAGATACCAAGAGCCCTGCCAATCTGGCACTTGCAGCCTAGGGGCGCAAGTCAAAGCCAAAACGGTCTCACCCGACTATTTAGTCTGAAAACATACAGCCTCACCTGGAAGTCGAAACTGCTTTACAAAAACTTGACTCAGATACCAGGACCCCTGCCAATCTGGCATTTGCAGCCTAGGGGAGCTGGTATCTGAGACAAATTTTGGTAAAGCAGTTTTGAAGGCCAGGTAATGCTGTATATTTTAATATGAAATAGAAGGGTGAGAATGTTTTGGCTTTAAAAATTTGTCTCAGATACCAGGCTGTAGGTTTTCAAACTAAATAGTCGGGTGAGACTATTTGGCTTTGACTAGCTCCCCTAGGCTGCAAATGCCAGATTGGCAGGGTTCCTGGTACCTGAGTCAAGTTTTGGTAAAGCAGTTTCGACTTCCAGGTGAGGCTGTATGTTTTCAGACTAAATAGTCGGCTTTGACTAGCTCCCCTAGGCTGCAAATGCCCGATTGGCAGGGTTCCTGGTATCTGAGACAAATTTTGGTAAAGCAGTTTTGAAGGCCTGGTAAGGATGTAATTTTTAATATGGAATAGTCGGGTGAGACAGTTTTGGCTTTGACTTGCGCCCCTAGGCTGCAAGTGCCAGATTGGCACGGCTCTTGTTATCTGAGCCAAGTTTTGGGTAAGCAGTTTCGACTTCCAGGTGAGGCTGTATGTTTTCAGACTAAATAGTCGGCTTTGACTAGCTCCCCTAGGCTGCAAATGCCCGATTGGCAGGGTTCCTGGTATCTGAGACAAATTTTGGTAAAGCAGTTTTGAAGGCCTGGTAAGGATGTAATTTTTAATATGGAATAGTCGGGTGAGACCGTTTTGGCTTTGACTTGCGCCCCTAGGCTGCAAGTGCCAGATTGGCACGGCTCTTGTTATCTGAGCCAAGTTTTGGGTAAGCAGTTTTGAAGACCAGGTAATGCTTTATATTTTAATATGGAATAGTCGGTTGAGACCGTTTTGGCTTTGACTTGCTGGATGTCAAAACCAATCTGGCATTTGCAGCCTAGGGGAGCTAGTCAACACCAAGTAGTGTCACCCGCCTATTTAGTCTGAAAACATACATCCTTACCTGGAAGTCAAAACTGCTTTACCAAAACTTGGCTCAGATACCAAGAGCCCTGCCAATCTGGCACTTACAGCCTAGGGGCGCAAGTCAAAGCCAAAACGGTCTCACCCGACTATTCCATCTTAAAACATACCGCCTCACCTGGACGTCAAAACTGCTTTACCAAAATTTGTCTCAGATACCAGGAACCCTGCCAATCGGGCATTTGCAGCCTAGGGGAGCTAGTCAAAGCCGACTATTTAGTCTGAAAAAATACAGCTCCACCTGGAAGTCAAAACTGCTTTACCAAAACTTGTCTCAGATACCAGGAGCCCCGCCAATCTGGCATGTGCAGCCTAGGGGAGCTAGTTAAAGCCAAATAGTCTCACCCGACTATTTAATCTTAAAACATACAGCCTCAATTGGAAGTCAAAACTGCTTACCGAAAACTTGTCTCAGATACTAGGAGCCCTGCCAATCTGGCATTTGCAGCCTAGGGGAGCAAGTCAAAGCCAAAACGGTCTCACCCGACTATTCAATATAAAAACATACAGCCTTACCTGACCGTCAAAACTGCTTTACCAAAATTTGTCTCCGATACCAGGAACCCTGCCAATCTGGCACTTGCAGCCTAGGGGAGCAAGTCTAAGACAAAAAGTCTCACCCTACTATTCCATATTAAAACATACAGCCTCAGCTGGAAGTCAAAACTGCTTACCCAAAACTTGTCTCAGACACCAGGGGCCCTGCCAATCTGGCATTTGCAACCTAGGGGAGCAAGTCAAAGACAAATAGTCTCACCCGACTATTTAGTCTGAAAACATACAGCCTCACCTGGAAGTCAAAACTGCTTACCCAAAACTTGGCTCAGATACCAAGAGCCCTGCCAATCTGGCACTTGCAGCCTAGGGGCGCAAGTCAAAGCCAAAACAGTCTCACCCGACTATTTAGTCTGAAAACATACAGCCTCACCTGGAAGTCAAAACTGCTTACCCAAAACTTGGCTCAGATACCAAGAGCCCTGCCAATCTGGCACTTGCAGCCTAGGGGAGCTAGTCAAAGCCAAATAGTCTCACTCGACTATTTAGTCTTAGGGGCGCAAGTCAAAGCCAAAACGGTCTCACCCGACTATTCCATCTTTAAACATACCGCCTCACCCGGACGTCAAAACTGCTTTACCAAAACATGTCTCAGATACCAGGAGCCATACCAATTTGGCATTTGCAGCCTAGGGAAGCAAGTCAAAGAAAAATAGTCTCACCCGACTATTTAGTCTGAAAACCTACAGCCTCACCTGAAAGTCAAAACTGCTTAGCCAAAACTTGGCTCAGATACCAGGAACCCTGCCAATCTGGCATTTGCAGCCTAGGGGAGCTACTCAAAGCCAAATAGTCTCACTCGATTATTTAGTCTTAAAACATACAGCCTTACCTGGCCGTCAAAACTATTTAGTCTTAGAACATACAGCCTCACCTGGAAGTCAAAACTGCTTTACAAAAACTTGTCTCATATACCAAGAGCCCTGCCAATCTGGCACTTGCAGCCTAGGGGCGCAAGTCAAAGCCAAAACGGTCTCACCCGACTATTCCATCTTAAAACATACCGCCTCACCTGGACGTCAAAACTGCTTTACCAAAATTTGTCTCCGATACCAGGAATCCTGCCAATCTGGCACTTGCAGCCTAGGGGCGCAAGTCAAAGCCAAAACAGTCTCACCCGACTATTTAGTCTGAAAACATACAGCCTCACCTGGAAGTCATAACTGCTTTACAAAAACTTGTCTCAGATACCAAGAGCCGTGCCAATCTGGCACTTGCAGCCTAGGGGCGCAAGTCAAAGCCAAAACGGTCTCACCCGACTATTCCATCTTAAAACATACCGCCTCACCTGGATGTCAAAACTGCTTTACCAAAATTTGTCTCCGATACCAGGAATCCTGCCAATCTGGCACTTGCAGCCTAGGGGCGCAAGTCAAAGCCAAAACAGTCTCACCCGACTATTTAGTCTGAAAACATACAGCCTCACCTGGAAGTCAAAACTGCTTACCCAAAATTTGGCTCAGATACCAAGAGCCCTGCCAATCTGGCACTTACAGCCTAGGGGCGCAAGTCAAAGCCAAAACGGTCTCACCCGACTATTCCATCTTAAAACATACCGCCTAACCTGGACGTCAAAACTGCTTTACCAAAACATGTCTCAGATACCAGGAACCCTGCCAATCGGGCATTTGCAGCCTAGGGGAGCTAGTCAAAGCCGACTATTTAGTCTGAAAACATACAGCTCCACCTGGAAGTCAAAACTGCTTTACCAAAACTTGTCTCAGATACCAGGAGCCCCGCCAATCTGGCATGTGCAGCCTAGGGGAGCTAGTTAAAGCCAAATAGTCTCACCCGACTATTTAATCTTAAAACATACAGCCTCAATTGGAAGTCAAAACTGCTTACCGAAAACTTGTCTCAGATACTAGGAGCCCTGCCAATCTGGCATTTGCAGCCTAGGGGAGCAAGTCAAAGCCAAAACGGTCTCACCCGACTATTCAATATAAAAACATACAGCCTTACCTGACCGTCAAAACTGCTTTACCAAAATTTGTCTCCGATACCAGGAACCCTGCCAATCTGGCACTTGCAGCCTAGGGGAGCAAGTCTAAGACAAAAAGTCTCACCCTACTATTCCATATTAAAACATACAGCCTCAGCTGGAAGTCAAAACTGCTTACCCAAAACTTGTCTCAGACACCAGGGGCCCTGCCAATCTGGCATTTGCAACCTAGGGGAGCAAGTCAAAGACAAATAGTCTCACCCGACTATTTAGTCTGAAAACATACAGCCTCACCTGGAAGTCAAAACTGCTTACCCAAAACTTGGCTCAGATACCAAGAGCCCTGCCAATCTGGCACTTGCAGCCTAGGGGCGCAAGTCAAAGCCAAAACAGTCTCACCCGACTATTTAGTCTGAAAACATACAGCCTCACCTGGAAGTCAAAACTGCTTACCCAAAACTTGGCTCAGATACCAAGAGCCCTGCCAATCTGGCACTTGCAGCCTAGGGGAGCTAGTCAAAGCCAAATAGTCTCACTCGACTATTTAGTCTTAGGGGCGCAAGTCAAAGCCAAAACGGTCTCACCCGACTATTCCATCTTTAAACATACCGCCTCACCCGGACGTCAAAACTGCTTTACCAAAACATGTCTCAGATACCAGGAGCCATACCAATTTGGCATTTGCAGCCTAGGGAAGCAAGTCAAAGAAAAATAGTCTCACCCGACTATTTAGTCTGAAAACCTACAGCCTCACCTGAAAGTCAAAACTGCTTAGCCAAAACTTGGCTCAGATACCAGGAACCCTGCCAATCTGGCATTTGCAGCCTAGGGGAGCTAGTCAAAGCCAAATAGTCTCACTCGATTATTTAGTCTTAAAACATACAGCCTTACCTGGCCGTCAAAACTATTTAGTCTGAAAACATACAGCCTCACCTGGAAGTCATAACTGCTTTACAAAAACTTGTCTCAGATACCAAGAGCCGTGCCAATCTGGCACTTGCAGCCTAGGGGCGCAAGTCAAAGCCAAAACGGTCTCACCCGACTATTCCATCTTAAAACATACCGCCTCACCTGGATGTCAAAACTGCTTACCCAAAATTTGGCTCAGATACCAAGAGCCCTGCCAATCTGGCACTTACAGCCTAGGGGCGCAAGTCAAAGCCAAAACGGTCTCACCCGACTATTCCATCTTAAAACATACCGCCTAACCTGGACGTCAAAACTGCTTTACCAAAACATGTCTCAGATACCAGGAATCCTGCCAATCTGGCACTTGCAGCCTAGGGGCGCAAGTCAAAGCCAAAACAGTCTCACCCGACTATTTAGTCTTAGAACATACAGCCTCACCTGGAAGTCAAAACTGCTTTACAAAAACTTGTCTCATATACCAAGAGCCCTGCCAATCTGGCACTTGCAGCCTAGGGGCGCAAGTCAAAGCCAAAACGGTCTCACCCGACTATTCCATCTTAAAACATACCGCCTCACCTGGACGTCAAAACTGCTTTACCAAAATTTGTCTCCGATACCAGGAATCCTGCCAATCTGGCACTTGCAGCCTAGGGGCGCAAGTCAAAGCCAAAACAGTCTCACCCGACTATTTAGTCTGAAAACATACAGCCTCACCTGGAAGTCATAACTGCTTTACAAAAACTTGTCTCAGATACCAAGAGCCGTGCCAATCTGGCACTTGCAGCCTAGGGGCGCAAGTCAAAGCCAAAACGGTCTCACCCGACTATTCCATCTTAAAACATACCGCCTCACCTGGACGTCAAAACTGCTTTACCAAAATTTGTCTCCGATACCAGGAATCCTGCCAATCTGGCACTTGCAGCCTAGGGGCGCAAGTCAAAGCCAAAACAGTCTCACCCGACTATTTAGTCTTAGAACATACAGCCTCACCTGGAAGTCAAAACTGCTTTACAAAAACTTGTCTCATATACCAAGAGCCCTGCCAATCTGGCACTTGCAGCCTAGGGGCGCAAGTCAAAGCCAAAACAGTCTCACCCGACTATTTAGTCTGAAAACATACAGCCTCACCTGGAAGTCATAACTGCTTTACCAAAATTTGTCTCCGATACCAGGAATCCTGCCAATCTGGCACTTGCAGCCTAGGGGCGCAAGTCAAAGCCAAAACAGTCTCACCCGACTATTTAGTCTGAAAACATACAGCCTCACCTGGAAGTCAAAACTGCTTACCCAAAATTTGGCTCAGATACCAAGAGCCCTGCCAATCTGGCACTTACAGCCTAGGGGCGCAAGTCAAAGCCAAAACGGTCTCACCCGACTATTCCATCTTAAAACATACCGCCTAACCTGGACGTCAAAACTGCTTTACCAAAACATGTCTCAGATACCAGGAACCCTGCCAATCGGGAATTTGCAGCCTAGGGGAGCTAGTCAAAGCCGACTATTTAGTCTGAAAACATACAGCTCCACCTGGAAGTCAAAACTGCTTTACCAAAACTTGTCTCAGATACCAGGAGCCCCGCCAATCTGGCATGTGCAGCCTAGGGGAGCTAGTTAAAGCCAAATAGTCTCACCCGACTATTTAATCTTAAAACATACAGCCTCAATTGGAAGTCAAAACTGCTTACCGAAAACTTGTCTCAGATTCTAGGAGCCCTGCCAATCTGGCATTTGCAGCCTAGGGGAGCAAGTCAAAGCAAAAACGGTCTCACCCGACTATTCAATATAAAAACATACAGCCTTACCTGACCGTCAAAACTGCTTTACCAAAATTTGTCTCCGATACCAGGAATCCTGCCAATCTGGCACTTGCAGCCTAGGGGCGCAAGTCTAAGACAAAAAGTCTCACCCTACTATTCCATATTAAAACATACAGCCTCAGCTGGAAGTCAAAACTGCTTACCCAAAACTTGTCTCAGACACCAGGGGCCCTGCCAATCTGGCATTTGCAACCTAGGGGGAGCAAGTCAAAGACAAATAGTCTCACCCGACTATTTAGTCTGAAAACATACAGCCTCACCTGGAAGTCAAAACTGCTTACCCAAAACTTGGCTCAGATACCAAGAGCCCTGCCAATCTGGCACTTTCAGCCTAGGGGCGCAAGTCAAAGCCAAAACAGTCTCACCCGACTATTAAGTCTGAAAACATACAGCCTCACCTGGAAGTCAAAACTGCTTACCCAAAACTTGGCTCAGATACCAAGAGCCCTGCCAATCTGGCATTTGCAGCCTAGGGGAGCTAGTCAAAGCCAAATAGTCTCACTCGACTATTTAGTCTTAGGGGCGCAAGTCAAAGCCAAAACGGGCTCACCCGACTATTCCATCTTAAAACATACCGCCTCACCCGGACGTCAAAACTGCTTTACCAAAACATGTCTCAGATACCAGGAGCCATGCCAATTTGGCATCTGCAGCCTAGGGAAGCAAGTCAAAGACAAATAGTCTCACCCGACTATTTAGTCTGAAAACCTACAGCCTCACCTGAAAGTCAAAACTGCTTAGCCAAAACTTGGCTCAGATACCAGGAACCCTGCCAATCTGGCATTTGCAGCCTAGGGGAGCTAGTCAAAGCCAAATAGTCTCACTCGACTATTTAGTCTTAAAACATACAGCCTTACCTGGCCGTCAAAACTGCTTTACCAAAATTTGTCAATTTGGCATTTGCAGCCTAGGGGAGCTAGTCAAAGCCAAATAGTCTCACCCGACTATTTAGTCTTAGAACATACAGCCTCACCTGGAAGTCAAAACTGCTTTACAAAAACTTGTCTCAAATACCAGGTGCCCTGCCAATCTGGCACTTGCAGCCTAGGGGCGCAAGTCAAAGCCAAAACGGTCTCACCCGACTATTCCATCTTAAAACATACCGCCTCACCTGGACGTCAAAACTGCTTTACCAAAATTTGTCTCCGATACCAGGAATCCTGGCAATCTGGCACTTGCAGCCTAGGGGCGCAAGTCAAAGCCAAAACGGTCTCACCCGACTATTCCATCTTAAAACATACCGCCTCACCTGGACGTAAAAACTGCCAAAACATGTCTCAGATACCAGGAGCCATGCCAATTTGGCATTTGCAGCCTAGGGAAGCAAGTGAAAGACAAATAGTCTCACCCGACTATTTAGTCTGAAAACATACAGCCTCACCTGGAAGTCAAAACTGCTTTGCCAAAACTTGACTCAGATACCAAGAGCCCTGCCAATCTGGCACTTGCAGCCTAGGGGCGCAAGTCAAAGCCAAAACGGTCTCACCCGACTATTCCATCTTAAAACATACCGCCTCACCTGGACGTCAAAACTGCTTTACCAAAATTTGTCTCCGATACCAGGAATCCTGCCAATCGGGCACTTGCAGCCTAGGGGCGCAAGTCAAAGCCAAAACGGTCTCACCCGACTATTCCATCTTAAAACATACCGCCTCACCTGGACGTCAAAACTGCTTTACCAAAACATGTCTCAGATACCAAGAGCCCTGCCAATCTGGCACTTGCAGCCTAGGGGCGCAAGTCAAAGCCAAAACGGTCTCACCGGACTATTCCATATTAAAACAAACAGCCTTTCCTGGCCTTCAAAACTGCTTTACAAAAATTTGTCTCAGATACCAGGAACCATGCCAATCGGGCATTTGCAGCTTAGTGGAGCTAGTCAAAGCCAAATAGTCTCACCCGACTATTTAGTCTGAAAACATTTAGCCTTACCTGGACGTCAAAACTGCTTTACCAAAACATGTCTCAGATACCAGGAGCCATGCCAATTTGGCATTTGCAGCCTAGGGAAGCAAGTCAAAGACAAATAGTCTCACCCGACTATATAATCTTAAAACATACAGCCTCACCTGAAAGTCAAAACTGCTTACCCAAAACTTGGCTCAGATACCAAGAGCCCTGCCAATCTGGCACCTGCAGCCTAGGGGCGCAAGTCAAAGCCAAAACTGTCTCACCCGACTATTTAGTCTGAAAACATACAGCCTCACCTGGAAGTCAGAAACTGCTTTACAAAAACTTGACTCATATACCAGGACCCCTGCCAATCTGGCATTTGCAGCCTTAGGCCGCAAGTCAAAGCCAAAACGGTCTCACCCGACTATTCCATATTAAAACCAACAGCCTTACCTGGCCGTCAAAACTGCTTTACCAAAACATGTCTCAGATACTAGGAACCCTGCCAATTTGGCATTTGCAGCCTAGGGGAGCTAGTCAAAGCCAAATGGTCTCACCCGACCATTTAGTCTGAAAACATACAGCCTCACCTGGAAGTCAAAACTGCTTTGCCAAAACTTGACTCAGATACCAGGTGCCCTGCCAATCTGGCACTTGCAGCCTAGGGGCGCAAGTCAAAGCCAAAACGGTCTCACCCGACTATTCCATCTTAAAACATACCGCCTCACCTGGACGTCAAAACTGCTTTACCAAAACATGTCTCAGACACCAGGGGCCCTGCCAATCTGGCATTTGCAACCTAGGGGAGCAAGTCAAAGACAAATAGTCTCACCCGACTATTTAGTCTGAAAACATACAGCCTCACCTGGAAGTCAAAACTGCTTACCCAAAACTTGTCTCAGACACCAGGGGCCCTGCCAATCTGGCATTTGCAACCTAGGGGAGCAAGTCAAAGACAAATAGTCTCACCCGACTATTTAGTCTGAAAACATACAGCCTCACCTGGAAGTCAAAACTGCTTACCCAAAACTTGGCTCAGATACCAAGAGCCCTGCCAATCTGGCACTTGCAGCCTAGGGGCGCAAGTCAAAGCCAAAACAGTCTCACCCGACTATTCCATCTTAAAACATACAGCCTCACCTGGAAGTCAAAACTGCTTACCCAAAACTTGGCTCAGATACCAAGAGCCCTGCCAATCTGGCACTTGCAGCCTAGGGGAGCTAGTCAAAGCCAAATAGTCTCACTCGACTATTTAGTCTTAGGGGCGCAAGTCAAAGCCAAAACGGTCTCACCCGACTATTCAATATAAAAACATACAGCCTTACCTGACCGTCAAAACTGCTTTACCAAAATTTGTCTCCGATACCAGGAACCCTGCCAATCTGGCACTTGCAGCCTAGGGGAGCAAGTCTAAGACAAAAAGTCTCACCCTACTATTCCATATTAAAACATACAGCCTCAACTGGAAGTCAAAACTGCTTACCCAAAACTTGTCTCAGACACCAGGGGCCCTGCCAATCTGGCATTTGCAACCTAGGGGAGCAAGTCAAAGACAAATAGTCTCACCCGACTATTTAGTCTGAAAACATACAGCCTCACCTGGAAGTCAAAACTGCTTACCCAAAACTTGGCTCAGATACCAAGAGCCCTGCCAATCTGGCACTTGCAGCCTAGGGGCGCAAGTCAAAGCCAAAACAGTCTCACCCGACTATTTAGTCTGAAAACATACAGCCTCACCTGGAAGTCAAAACTGCTTACCCAAAACTTGGCTCAGATACCAAGAGCCCTGCCAATCTGGCACTTGCAGCCTAGGGGAGCTAGTCAAAGCCAAATAGTCTCACTCGACTATTTAGTCTTAGGGGCGCAAGTCAAAGCCAAAACGGTCTCACCCGACTATTCCATCTTTAAACATACCGCCTCACCCGGACGTCAAAACTGCTTTACCAAATCATGTCTCAGATACCAGGAGCCATACCAATTTGGCATTTGCAGCCTAGGGAAGCAAGTCAAAGAAAAATAGTCTCACCCGACTATTTAGTCTGAAAACCTACAGCCTCACCTGAAAGTCAAAACTGCTTAGCCAAAACTTGGCTCAGATACCAGGAACCCTGCCAATCTGGCATTTGCAGCCTAGGGGAGCTAGTCAAAGCCAAATAGTCTCACTCGATTATTTAGTCTTAAAACATACAGCCTTACCTGGCCGTCAAAACTATTTAGTCTTAGAACATACAGCCTCACCTGGAAGTCAAAACTGCTTTACAAAAACTTGTCTCATATACCAAGAGCCCTGCCAATCTGGCACTTGCAGCCTAGGGGCGCAAGTCAAAGCCAAAACGGTCTCACCCGACTATTCCATCTTAAAACATACCGCCTCACCTGGACGTCAAAACTGCTTTACCAAAATTTGTCTCCGATACCAGGAATCCTGCCAATCTGGCACTTGCAGCCTAGGGGCGCAAGTCAAAGCCAAAACAGTCTCACCCGACTATTTAGTCTGAAAACATACAGCCTCACCTGGAAGTCATAACTGCTTTATAAAAACTTGTCTCAGATACCAAGAGCCGTGCCAATCTGGCACTTGCAGCCTAGGGGCGCAAGTCAAAGCCAAAACGGTCTCACCCGACTATTCCATCTTAAAACATACCGCCTCACCTGGATGTCAAAACTGCTTTACCAAAATTTGTCTCCGATACCAGGAATCCTGCCAATCTGGCACTTGCAGCCTAGGGGCGCAAGTCAAAGCCAAAACAGTCTCACCCGACTATTTAGTCTGAAAACATACAGCCTCACCTGGAAGTCAAAACTGCTTACCCAAAATTTGGCTCAGATACCAAGAGCCCTGCCAATCTGGCACTTACAGCCTAGGGGCGCAAGTCAAAGCCAAAACGGTCTCACCCGACTATTCCATCTTAAAACATACCGCCTAACCTGGACGTCAAAACTGCTTTACCAAAACATGTCTCAGATACCAGGAACCCTGCCAATCGGGAATTTGCAGCCTAGGGGAGCTAGTCAAAGCCGACTATTTAGTCTGAAAACATACAGCTCCACCTGGAAGTCAAAACTGCTTTACCAAAACTTGTCTCAGATACCAGGAGCCCCGCCAATCTGGCATGTGCAGCCTAGGGGAGCTAGTTAAAGCCAAATAGTCTCACCCGACTATTTAATCTTAAAACATACAGCCTCAATTGGAAGTCAAAACTGCTTACCGAAAACTTGTCTCAGATTCTAGGAGCCCTGCCAATCTGGCATTTGCAGCCTAGGGGAGCAAGTCAAAGCAAAAACGGTCTCACCCGACTATTCAATATAAAAACATACAGCCTTACCTGACCGTCAAAACTGCTTTACCAAAATTTGTCTCCGATACCAGGAATCCTGCCAATCTGGCACTTGCAGCCTAGGGGAGCAAGTCTAAGACAAAAAGTCTCACCCTACTATTCCATATTAAAACATACAGCCTCAGCTGGAAGTCAAAACTGCTTACCCAAAACTTGTCTCAGACACCAGGGGCCCTGCCAATCTGGCATTTGCAACCTAGGGGAGCAAGTCAAAGACAAATAGTCTCACCCGACTATTTAGTCTGAAAACATACAGCCTCACCTGGAAGTCAAAACTGCTTACCCAAAACTTGGCTCAGATACCAAGAGCCCTGCCAATCTGGCACTTTCAGCCTAGGGGCGCAAGTCAAAGCCAAAACAGTCTCACCCGACTATTAAGTCTGAAAACATACAGCCTCACCTGGAAGTCAAAACTGCTTACCCAAAACTTGGCTCAGATACCAAGAGCCCTGCCAATCTGGCATTTGCAGCCTAGGGGAGCTAGTCAAAGCCAAATAGTCTCACTCGACTATTTAGTCTTAGGGGCGCAAGTCAAAGCCAAAACGGGCTCACCCGACTATTCCATCTTAAAACATACCGCCTCACCCGGACGTCAAAACTGCTTTACCAAAACATGTCTCAGATACCAGGAGCCATGCCAATTTGGCATCTGCAGCCTAGGGAAGCAAGTCAAAGACAAATAGTCTCACCCGACTATTTAGTCTGAAAACCTACAGCCTCACCTGAAAGTCAAAACTGCTTAGCCAAAACTTGGCTCAGATACCAGGAACCCTGCCAATCTGGCATTTGCAGCCTAGGGGAGCTAGTCAAAGCCAAATAGTCTCACTCGACTATTTAGTCTTAAAACATACAGCCTTACCTGGCCGTCAAAACTGCTTTACCAAAATTTGTCAATTTGGCATTTGCAGCCTAGGGGAGCTAGTCAAAGCCAAATAGTCTCACCCGACTATTTAGTCTTAGAACATACAGCCTCACCTGGAAGTCAAAACTGCTTTACAAAAACTTGTCTCAAATACCAGGTGCCCTGCCAATCTGGCACTTGCAGCCTAGGGGCGCAAGTCAAAGCCAAAACGGTCTCACCCGACTATTCCATCTTAAAACATACCGCCTCACCTGGACGTCAAAACTGCTTTACCAAAATTTGTCTCCGATACCAGGAATCCTGGCAATCTGGCACTTGCAGCCTAGGGGCGCAAGTCAAAGCCAAAACGGTCTCACCCGACTATTCCATCTTAAAACATACCGCCTCACCTGGACGTAAAAACTGCCAAAACATGTCTCAGATACCAGGAGCCATGCCAATTTGGCATTTGCAGCCTAGGGAAGCAAGTGAAAGACAAATAGTCTCACCCGACTATTTAGTCTGAAAACATACAGCCTCACCTGGAAGTCAAAACTGCTTTGCCAAAACTTGACTCAGATACCAAGAGCCCTGCCAATCTGGCACTTGCAGCCTAGGGGCGCAAGTCAAAGCCAAAACGGTCTCACCCGACTATTCCATCTTAAAACATACCGCCTCACCTGGACGTCAAAACTGCTTTACCAAAATTTGTCTCCGATACCAGGAATCCTGCCAATCTGGCACTTGCAGCCTAGGGGCGCAAGTCAAAGCCAAAACGGTCTCACCCGACTATTCCATCTTAAAACATACCGCCTCACCTGGACGTCAAAACTGCTTTACCAAAACATGTCTCAGATACCAAGAGCCCTGCCAATCTGGCACTTGCAGCCTAGGGGCGCAAGTCAAAGCCAAAACGGTCTCACCGGACTATTCCATATTAAAATAAACAGCCTTTCCTGGCCTTCAAAACTGCTTTACAAAAATTTGTCTCAGATACCAGGAACCATGCCAATCGGGCATTTGCAGCTTAGTGGAGCTAGTCAAAGCCAAATAGTCTCACCCGACTATTTAGTCTGAAAACATTTAGCCTTACCTGGCCGTCAAAACTGCTTTACCAAAATTTGTCTCAGACACCAGGAACCCTG
This sequence comes from Drosophila littoralis, assembly GCA_018903485.1. Classification (NCBI taxonomy): domain Eukaryota; kingdom Metazoa; phylum Arthropoda; class Insecta; order Diptera; family Drosophilidae; genus Drosophila; species Drosophila littoralis. The sequence continues at coordinate 59,196 of JAEIGF010000360.1, read as the reverse complement.
CCAATTTGGCATTTGCAGCCTAGGGGAGCTAGTCAAAGCCAAATGGTCTCACCCGACTATTTAGTCTGAAAACATACCGCCTCACCTGGACGTCAAAACTGCTTTACCAAAACATGTCTCAGATACCAGGAGCCATGCCAATTTGGCATTTGCAGCCTAGGGAAGCAAGTCAAAGACAAATAGTCTCACATGACTATATAATCTTAAAACATACAGCCTCACCTGAAAGTCAAAACTGCTTACCCAAAACTTGGCTCAGATACCAAGAGCCCTGCCAATCTGGCACCTGCAGCCTAGGGGCGCAAGTCAAAGCCAAAACTGTCTCACCCGACTATTTAGTCTGAAAACATACAGCCTCACCTGGAAGTCGAAACTGCTTTACAAAAACTTGACTCAGATACCAGGACCCCTGCCAATCTGGCACTTGCAGCCTAGGGGCGCAAGTCAAAGCCAAAACGGTCTCACCCGACTATTCCATATTAAAACCAACAGCCTTACCTGGCCGTCAAAACTGCTTTACCAAAACATGTCTCAGATACTAGGAACCCTGCCAATTTGGCATTTGCAGCCTAGGGGAGCTAGTCAAAGCCAAATGGTCTCACCCGACCATTTAGTCTGAAAACATACAGCCTCACCTGGAAGTCGAAACTGCTTTACCAAAACTTGACTCCGGTACCAGGAACCCTGCCAATCTGGCACTTGCAGTCTAGGGGCGCAAGTCAAAGCCAAAACGGTCTCACCCGACTATTCCATCTTAAAACATACCGCCTCACCTGGACGTCAAAACTGCTTTACCAAAACATGTCTCAGATACCAGGAACCTTGCCAATTTGGCATTTGCAGCCTAGGGGAGCTAGTCAAAGCCAAATGGTTTCACGCGACTATTTAGTCTGAAAACATACAGCTTCACCTGGAGGTCAAAACTGCTTTGCCAAAACTTGACTCAGATACCAGGACCCCTGCCAATCCGGCATTTGCAGCCTAGGGGAGCTAGTCAAAGCCAATAGTCCACTTGACTTCCAGGTGAGGCTGTATGTTCTAAGACTTAATAGTTTTGACGGCCAGGTAAGGCTGTATGTTTTAAGACTAAATAGTCGAGTGAGACTACTTGGCTTTGACTAGCTTCCCTAGGCTGCAAATGCCAAATTGGCATGGCTCCTGGTATCTGAGACATGTTTTGGTAAAGCAGTTTTGACGTCCGGGTGAGGCGGTATGTTTTAAGATGGAATAGTCGGGTGAGACCGTTTTGGCTTTGACTTGCGCCCCTAAGACTAAATAGTCGAGTGAGACTATTTGGCTTTGACTAGCTTCCCTAGGCTGCAAATGCCAGATTGGCAGGGCTCTTGGTATCTGAGCCAAGTTTTGGGTAAGCAGTTTTGACTTCCAGGTGAGGCTGTATGTTTTCAGACTAAATAGTCGGGTGAGACTGTTTTGGCTTTGACTTGCGCCCCTAGGCTGCAAGTGCCAGATTGGCAGGGCTCTTGGTATCTGAGCCAAGTTTTGGGTAAGCAGTTTTGACTTCCAGGTGAGGCTGTATGTTTTCAGACTAAATAGTCGGGTGAGACTATTTGTCTTTGACTAGCTCCCCTAGGTTGCAAATGCCAGATTGGCAGGGCCCCTGGTGTCTGAGACAAGTTTTGGGTAAGCAGTTTTGACTTCCAGCTGAGGCTGTATGTTTTAATATGGAATAGTAGGGTGAGACTTTTTGTCTTAGACTTGCTCCCCTAGGCTGCAAGTGCCAGATTGGCAGGATTCCTGGTATCGGAGACAAATTTTGGTAAAGCAGTTTTGACGGTCAGGTAAGGCTGTATGTTTTTATATTGAATAGTCGGGTGAGACCGTTTTGGCTTTGACTTGCTCCCCAGGCTGCAAATGCCAGATTGGCAGGGCTCCTAGTATCTGAGACAAGTTTTCGGTAAGCAGTTTTGACTTCCAATTGAGGCTGTATGTTTTAAGATTAAATAGTCGGGTGAGACTATTTGGCTTTAACTAGCTCCCCTAGGCTGCACATGCCAGATTGGCGGGGCTCCTGGTATCTGAGACAAGTTTTGGTAAAAGCAGTTTTGACTTCCAGGTGGAGCTGTACGTTTTCAGACTAAATAGTCGGCTTTGACTAGCTCCCCTAGGCTGCAAATGCCCGATTGGCAGGGTTCCTGGTATCTGAGACAAATTTTGGTAAAGCAGTTTTGACGTCCAGGTGAGGCGGTATGTTTTAAGATGGAATAGTCGGGTGAGACCGTTTTGGCTTTGACTTGCGCCCCTAGGGTAAGTGCCAGATTGGCAGGGCTCTTGGTATCTGAACCAAGTTTTGGTAAAGCAGTTTTGACTTCCAGGTAAGGATGTATGTTTTCAGACTAAATAGTCGGGTGACACTACTTGGTGTTGACTAGCTCCCCTAGGCTGCAAATGCCAGATTGGTTTTGACATCCAGCAAGTCAAAGCCAAAACGGTCTCACCCGACTATTCCATATTAAAATATGAAGCATTACCTGGCCGTCAAAACTGCTTTACCAAAACTTGTCTCAGACACCAGGAACCCTGCCAATTTGGCATTTGCAGCCTAGGGGAGCTAGTCAAAGCCAAATGGTTTCACCCGACTATTTAGTCTGAAAACATACAGCCTCACATGGAGGTCAAAACTGCTTTGCCAAAACTTGACTCAGATACCAGGACCCCTGCCAATCCGGCATTTGCAGCCTAGGGGAGCTAGTCAAAGCCAAATAGTCTCACCCGACTATTTAGTCTTGAAACATACAGCCTCACCTGGAAGTCAAAACTGCTTACTCAAAACTTGGCTCAGATACCAAGAGCCCTGCCAATCTGGCACTTGCAGCCTAGGGGCGCAAGTCAAAGCCAAAACGGTCTCACCCGACTATTTAGTCTGAAAACATACAGCCTCACCTGGAAGTCGAAACTGCTTTACAAAAACTTGACTCAGATACCAGGACCCCTGCCAATCTGGCATTTGCAGCCTTAGGCCGCAAGTCAAAGCCAAAACGGTCTCACCCGACTATTCCATATTAAAACCAACAGCCTTACCTGGCCGTCAAAACTGCTTTACCAAAACATGTCTCAGATACTAGGAACCCTGCCAATTTGGCATTTGCAGCCTAGGGGGAGCTAGTCAAAGCCAAATGGTCTCACCCGACCATTTAGTCTGAAAACATACAGCCTCACCTGGAAGTCAAAACTGCTTTGCCAAAACTTGACTCAGATACCAGGTGCCCTGCCAATCTGGCACTTGCAGCCTAGGGGCGCAAGTCAAAGCCAAAACGGTCTCACCCGACTATTCCATCTTAAAACATACCGCCTCACCTGGACGTCAAAACTGCTTTACCAAAACATGTCTCAGATACCAGGAACCCTGCCAATTTGGCATTTGCAGCCTAGGGGAGCTAGTCAAAGCCAAATGGTTTCACGCGACTATTTAGTCTGAAAACATACAGCTTCACCTGGAGGTCAAAACTGCTTTGCCAAAACTTGACTCAGATACCAGGACCCCTGCCAATCCGGCATTTGCAGCCTAGGGGAGCTAGTCAAAGCCAATAGTCCACTTGACTTCCAGGTGAGGCTGTATGTTCTAAGACTTAATAGTTTTGACGGCCAGGTAAGGCTGTATGTTTTAAGACTAAATAGTCGAGTGAGACTACTTGGCTTTGACTAGCTTCCCTAGGCTGCAAATGCCAAATTGGCATGGCTCCTGGTATCTGAGACATGTTTTGGTAAAGCAGTTTTGACGTCCGGGTGAGGCGGTATGTTTTAAGATGGAATAGTCGGGTGAGACCGTTTTGGCTTTGACTTGCGCCCCCTAAGACTAAATAGTCGAGTGAGACTATTTGGCTTTGACTAGCTCCCCTAGGCTGCAAATGCCAGATTGGCAGGGCTCTGGTATCTGAGCCAAGTTTTGGGTAAGCAGTTTTGACTTCCAGGTGAGGCTGTATGTTTTCAGACTAAATAGTCGGGTGAGACTGTTTTGGCTTTGACTTGCGCCCCTAGGCTGCAAGTGCCAGATTGGCAGGGCTCTTGGTATCTGAGCCAAGTTTTGGGTAAGCAGTTTTGACTTCCAGGTGAGGCTGTATGTTTTCAGACTAAATAGTCGGGTGAGACTATTTGTCTTTGACTCTGCCCCCTAGGTTGCAAATGCCAGATTGGCAGGGCCCCAGTCTGAGACAAATTTTGGGTAAGCAGTTTTGACTTCCAGCTGAGGCTGTATGTTTTAATATGGAATAGTAGGGTGAGACTTTTTGTCTTAGACTCAGCTCCCTAGGGCTGCAAGTGCCAGATTGGCAGGATTCCTGGTAAGACAAATTTTGGTAAAGCAGTTTTGACGGTCAGGTAAGGCTGTATGTTTTTATATTGAATAGTCGGGTGAGACTGTTTTGGCTTTGACTTGCTCCCCAGGCTGCAAATGCCAGATTGGCAGGCTCAGTATCTGAGACAAGTTTTCAAAAAAGTTTTGACTTCCAATTAGGCTGTATGTTTTAAGATTAAATAGTCGGGTGAGAATTTAAACTTTAGCTCCCTAAGCACATGCCAGATTGGCAGGGGCTCCTGGTATCTGAGACAAGTTTTGGTAAAGCAGTTTTGACTTCCAGGTGGAGCTGTTGTTTTCAGACTAAATAGTCGGCTTTGACTAACTAGGCTGCAAATGCCCGATTGGCAGGGTTCCTGGTATCTGAGACAAATTTTGGTAAAGCAGTTTTGACGTCCAGGTGAGGCGGTAGTTTTAAGATGGAATAGTCGGGTGAGACCGTTTTGGCTTTGACTTACGCCCCTAGGCTGTAAGTGCCAGATTGGCAGGGCTCTTGGTATTGAGCCAAGTTTTGGTAAAAGCAGTTTTGACTTCCAGGTAAGGATGTATGTTTTCAGACTAAATAGTCGGGTGACACTACTTGGTGTTGACTAGCTCCCCTAGGCTGCAAATGCCAGATTGGTTTTGACATCCAGCAAGTCAAAGCCAAAACGGTCTCACCCGACTATTCCATATTAAAATATGAAGCATTACCTGGCCGTCAAAACTGCTTTACCAAAACTTGTCTCAGACACCAGGAACCCTGCCAATTTGGCATTTGCAGCCTAGGGGAGCTAGTCAAAGCCAAATGGTTTCACCCGACTATTTAGTCTGAAAACATACAGCCTCACATGGAGGTCAAAACTGCTTTGCCAAAACTTGACTCAGATACCAGGACCCCTGCCAATCCGGCATTTGCAGCCTAGGGGAGCTAGTCAAAGCCAAATAGTCTCACCCGACTATTTAGTCTTGAAACATACAGCCTCACCTGGAAGTCAAAACTGCTTACTCAAAACTTGGCTCAGATACCAAGAGCCCTGCCAATCTGGCACTTGCAGCCTAGGGGCGCAAGTCAAAGCCAAAACGGTCTCACCCGACTATTTAGTCTGAAAACATACAGCCTCACCTGGAAGTCGAAACTGCTTTACAAAAACTTGACTCAGATACCAGGACCCCTGCCAATCTGGCATTTGCAGCCTAGGGGAGCTGGTATCTGAGACAAATTTTGGTAAAGCAGTTTTGAAGGCCAGGTAATGCTGTATATTTTAATATGGAATAGAAGGGTGAGAATGTTGTGGCTTTAAAAATTTGTCTCAGATACCAGGCTGTAGGTTTTCAAACTAAATAGTCGGGTGAGACTATTTGGCTTTGACTAGCTCCCCTAGGCTGCAAATGCCAGATTGGCAGGGTTCCTGGTACCTGAGTCAAGTTTTGCAAAACTAGTTTCGACTTCCAGGTGAGGCTGTATGTTTTCAGACTAAATAGTCGGCTTGACTAGCTCCCTAGGCTGCAAAGGCCCGATTGGCAGGGTTCCTGGTATCTGAGACAAATTTTGCAAAGCAGTTTTGAAGGCCTGGTAAGGATGTAATTTTTAATATGGAATAGTCGGGTGAGACAGTTTTGGCTTTGACTTGCGCCCTAGGCTGCAAGTGCCAGATTGGCACGGCTCTTGTTATCTGAGCCAAGTTTTGGGTAAGCAGTTTCGACTTCCAGGTGAGGCTGTATGTTTTCAGACTAAATAGTCGGCTTTGACTAGCTCCCCTAAGCTGCAAATGCCCGATTGGCAAAGTTCCTGGTATCTGAGACAAATTTTGGTAAAGCAGTTTTGAAGGCCTGGTAAGGATGTAATTTTTAATATGGAATAGTCGGGTGAGACCGTTTTGGCTTTGACTTGCGCCCTAGGCTGCAAGTGCCAGATTAGCACGGCTCTTGTTATCTGAGCCAAGTTTTGGGTAAGCAGTTTTGAAGACCAGGTAATGCTTTATATTTTAATATGGAATAGTCGGTTGAGACCGTTTTGGCTTTGACTTGCTGGATGTCAAAACCAATCTGGCATTTGCAGCCTAGGGGAGCTAGTCAACACCAAGTAGTGTCACCCGACTATTTAGTCTGAAAACATACATCCTTACCTGGAAGTCAAAACTGCTTTACCAAAACTTGGCTCAGATACCAAGAGCCCTGCCAATCTGGCACTTACAGCCTAGGGGCGCAAGTCAAAGCCAAAACGGTCTCACCCGACTATTCCATCTTAAAACATACCGCCTCACCTGGACGTCAAAACTGCTTTACCAAAATTTGTCTCAGATACCAGGAACCCTGCCAATCGGGCATTTGCAGCCTAGGGGAGCTAGTCAAAGCCGACTATTTAGTCTGAAAAAATACAGCTCCACCTGGAAGTCAAAACTGCTTTACCAAAACTTGTCTCAGATACCAGGAGCCCCGCCAATCTGGCATGTGCAGCCTAGGGGAGCTAGTTAAAGCCAAATAGTCTCACCCGACTATTTAATCTTAAAACATACAGCCTCAATTGGAAGTCAAAACTGCTTACCGAAAACTTGTCTCAGATACTAGGAGCCCTGCCAATCTGGCATTTGCAGCCTAGGGGAGCAAGTCAAAGCCAAAACGGTCTCACCCGACTATTCTATATAAAAACATACAGCCTTACCTGACCGTCAAAACTGCTTTACCAAAATTTGTCTCCGATACCAGGAACCCTGCCAATCTGGCACTTGCAGCCTAGGGGAGCAAGTCTAAGACAAAAAGTCTCACCCTACTATTCCATATTAAAACATACAGCCTCACCTGAAAGTCAAAACTGCTTAGCCAAAACTTGGCTCAGATACCAGGAACCCTGCCAATCTGGCATTTGCAGCCTAGGGGAGCTAGTCAAAGCCAAATAGTCTCACTCGATTATTTAGTCTTAAAACATACAGCCTTACCTGGCCGTCAAAACTATTTAGTCTTAGAACATACAGCCTCACCTGGAAGTCAAAACTGCTTTACAAAAACTTGTCTCATATACCAAGAGCCCTGCCAATCTGGCACTTGCAGCCTAGGGGCGCAGCCTAGGGGCGCAAGTCAAAGCCAAAACGGTCTCACCCGACTATTCCATCTTAAAACATACCGCCTCACCTGGACGTCAAAACTGCTTTACCAAAATTTGTCTCCGATACCAGGAATCCTGCCAATCTGGCACTTGCAGCCTAGGGGCGCAAGTCAAAGCCAAAACAGTCTCACCCGACTATTTAGTCTGAAAACATACAGCCTCACCTGGAAGTCATAACTGCTTTACAAAAACTTGTCTCAGATACCAAGAGCCGTGTCAATCTGGCACTTGCAGCCTAGGGGCGCAAGTCAAAGCCAAAACGGTCTCACCCGACTATTCCATCTTAAAACATACCGCCTCACCTGGATGTCAAAACTGCTTTACCAAAATTTGTCTCCGATACCAGGAATCCTGCCAATCTGGCACTTGCAGCCTAGGGGCGCAAGTCAAAGCCAAAACAGTCTCACCCGACTATTTAGTCTGAAAACATACAGCCTCACCTGGAAGTCAAAACTGCTTACCCAAAATTTGGCTCAGATACCAAGAGCCCTGCCAATCTGGCACTTACAGCCTAGGGGCGCAAGTCAAAGCCAAAACGGTCTCACCCGACTATTCCATCTTAAAACATACCGCCTCACCTGGACGTCAAAACTGCTTTACCAAAATTTGTCTCAGATACCAGGAACCCTGCCAATCGGGCATTTGCAGCCTAGGGGAGCTAGTCAAAGCCGACTATTTAGTCTTAAAACATACAGCTCCACCTGGAAGTCAAAACTGCTTTACCAAAACTTGTCTCAGGTACCAGGAGCCCCGCCAATCTGGCATGTGCAGCCTAGGGGAGCTAGTTAAAGCCAAATAGTCTCACCCGACTATTTAATCTTAAAACATACAGCCTCACCTGGAAGTCAAAACTGCTTACCCAAAACCTGGCTCAGATACCAAGAGCCCTGCCAATCTGGCATTTGCAGCCTAGGGGCGCAAGTCAAAGCCAAATAGTCTCACTCGACTATTTAGTCTTAGGGGCGCAAGTCAAAGCCAAAACGGTCTCACCCGACTATTCCATCTTAAAACATACCGCCTCACCCGGACGTCAAAACTGCTTTACCAAAACATGTCTCAGATACCAGGAGCCATGCCAATTTGGAATTTGCAGCCTAGGGAAGCAAGTCAAAGACAAATAGTCTCACCCGACTATTTAGTCTGAAAACCTACAGCCTCACCTGAAAGTCAAAACTGCTTAGCCAAAACTTGGCTCAGATACCAGGAACCCTGCCAATCTGGCATTTGCAGCCTAGGGGAGCCAGGCAAAGCCAAATAGTCTCACTCTACTATTTAGTCTTAAAACATACAGCCTTACCTGGCCGTCAAAACTGCTTTACCAAAATTTGTCAATTTGGCATTTGCAGCCTAGGGGAGCTAGTCAAAGCCAAATAGTCTCACCCGACTATTTAGTCATAGAACATACAGCCTCACGTGGAAGTCAAAACTGCTTACCATAAACTTGACTCAGATTACAGAAGCCCCGACAATCTGGCATTTGCAGCCTAGGGGAGCTAGTCAAAACCAAGTACTGTCACCCGACTATTTAGTCTGAAAACATACAGCCTCACCTGGAAGTCAAAACTGCTTTACAAAAACTTGTCTCAGATACCACGAGCCCTGCCAATCTGGCACTTGCAGCCTAGGGGCGCAAGTCAAAGCCAAAACGGTCTCACCCGACTATTCCATCTTGAAACATACCGCCTCACCTGGACGTCAAAACTGCTTTACCAAAATTTGTCTCCGATACCAGGAATCCTGCCAATCTGGCACTTGCACCCAAGGGGCGCAAGTCAAAGCCAAAGCAGTCTCACCCGACTATTTAGTCTGAAAACATACAGCCTCACCTGGATGTCAAAACTGCTTACCCAAAACTTGGCTCAGATACCAAGAGCCCTGCCAATCTGGCATTTGCAGCCTAGGGGAGCTAGTCAAAGCCAAATAGTCTCACTCGACTATTTAGTCTTAGGGGCGCAAGTCAAAGCCAAAACGGTCTCACCCGACTATTCCATCTTAAAACATACCGCCTCACCCGGACGTCAAAACTGCTTTACCAAAACATGTCTCAGATACCAGGAGCCATGCCAATTTGGAATTTGCAGCCTAGGGAAGCAAGTCAAAGACAAATAGTGTCACCCGACTATTTAGTCTGAAAACATACATCCTCACCTGGAAGTGGAAACTGCTTTACCAAAACTTGTCTCAGATACCAGGAGCCCTGCCAAACTGGCATTTGCAGCCTAGGGGAGCTAGTCAAAGCCAAATAGTCCCACCCGACTATTTAGTCTGAAAACATACAGCTTCACCTGGAAGTCAAAACTGCTTACCCAAAACTTGGCTCAGATACCAAGAGCCCTGCCAATCTGGCACTTGCAGCCTAGGGGCGCAAGTCAAAGCCACAACGGTCTCACCCGACTATTCCATCTTAAAACATACCGCCTCACCTGGACGTCAAAACTGCTTTACCAAAATTTGTCTCAGATACCAGGAACTCTGCCAATCGGGCATTTGCAACCTAGGGGAGCTAGTCAAAGCCGACTATTTAGTCTGAAAACATACAGCTCCACCTGGAAGTCAAAACTGCTTTACCAAAACTTGTCTCAGATACCAGGAGCCCCGCCAATCTGGCATGTGCAGCCTAGGGGAGCTAGTTAAAGCCAAATAGTCTCACCCGACTATTTAATCTTAAAACATACAGCCTCAATTGGAAGTCAAAACTGCTTACCCAAAACTTGTCTCAGATACTAGGAGCCCTCCCAATCTGGTACTTGCAGCCTAGGGGAGCAATTCTAAGACAAAAAGTCTCACCCTACTATTCCATATTAAAACATACAGCCTCAGCTGGAATTCAAAACTGCTTACCCAAAACTTAGCTCAGATACCAAGAGCCCTGCCAATCTGGCACTTGCAGCCTAGGGGCGCAAGTCAAAGCCAAAACAGTCTCACCCGACTATTTAGTCTGAAAACATACAGCCTCACCTGGAAGTCAAAACTGCTTACCCAAAACTTGGCTCAGATACCAAGAGCCCTGCCAATCTGGCACTTACAGCCTAGGGGCGCAAGTCAAAGCCAAAACGGTCTCACCCGACTATTCCATCTTAAAACATACCGCCTCACCTGGACGTCAAAACTGCTTTACCAAAATTTGTCTCAGATACCAGGAACCCTGCCAATCGGGCATTTGCAGCCTAGGGGAGCTAGTCAAAGCCGACTATTTAGTCTGAAAACATACAGCTCCACCTGGAAGTCAAAACTGCTTTACCAAAACTTGTCTCAGGTACCAGGAGCTCCGCCAATCTGGCATGTGCAGCCTAGGGGAGCTAGTTAAAGCCAAATAGTCTCACCCGACTATTTAATCTTAAAACATACAGCCTCACCTGGAAGTCAAAACTGCTTACCCAAAACCTGGCTCAGATACCAAGAGCCCTGCCAATCTGGCATTTGACGCCTAGGGGAGCTAGTCAAAGCCAAATAGTCTCACTCGACTATTTAGTCTTAGGGGCGCAAGTCAAAGCCAAAACGGTCTCACCCGACTATTCCATCTTAAAACATACCGCCTCACCCGGACGTCAAAACTGCTTTACCAAAACATGTCTCAGATACCAGGAGCCATGCCAATTTGGAATTTGCAGCCTAGGGAAGCAAGTCAAAGACAAATAGTCTCACCCGACTATTTAGTCTGAAAACCTACAGCCTCACCTGAAAGTCAAAACTGCTTAGCCAAAACTTGGCTCAGATACCAGGAACCCTGCCAATCTGGCATTTGCAGCCTATGGGAGCCAGGCAAAGCCAAATAGTCTCACTCGACTATTTAGTCTTAAAACATACAGCCTTACCTGGCCGTCAAAACTGCTTTACCAAAATTTGTCAATTTGGCATTTGCAGCCTAGGGGAGCTAGTCAAAGCCAAATAGTCCCACCCGACTATTTAGTCTGAAAACATACAGCCTCACCTGGAAGTCAAAGCTGCTTACCCAAAACTTGGCTCAGATACCAAGAGCCCTGTCAATCTGGCACTTGCAGCCTAGGGGCGCAAGTCAAAGCCAAAACGGTCTCACCCGACTATTCCATCTGAAAACATACCGCCTCACCTGGACGTCAAAACTGCTTTACCAAAATTTGTCTCAGATACCAGGAACTCTGCCAATCGAGCATTTGCAACCTAGGGGAGCTAGTCAAAGCCGACTATTTAGTCTGAAAACATACAGCTCCACCTGGAAGTCAAAACTGCTTTACCAAAACTTGTCTCAGATACCAGGAGCCCCGCCAATCTGGCATGTGCAGCCTAGGGGAGCTAGTTAAAGCCAAATAGTCTCACCCGACTATTTAATCTTAAAACATACAGCCTCAATTGGAAGTCAAAACTGCTTACCCAAAACTTAGCTCAGATACCAAGAGCCCTGCCAATCTGGCACTTGCAGCCTAGGGGCGCAAGTCAAAGCCAAAACAGTCTCACCCGACTATTTAGTCTGAAAACATACAGCCTCACCTGGAAGTCAAAACTGCTTACCCAAAACTTGGCTCAGATACCAAGAGCCCTGCCAATCTGGCACTTACAGCCTAGGGGCGCAAGTCAAAGCCAAAACGGTCTCACCCGACTATTCCATCTTAAAACATACCGCCTCACCTGGACGTCAAAACTGCTTTACAAAAACTTGTCTCAGATACCACGAGCCCTGCCAGTCTGGCATTTGCAGCCTAGGGGAGCTAGTCAAAGCCGACTATTTAGTCTGAAAACATACAGCTCCACCTGGAAGTCAAAACTGCTTTACCAAAACTTGTCTCAGGTACCAGGAGCTCCGCCAATCTGGCATGTGCAGCCTAGGGGAGCTAGTTAAAGCCAAATAGTCTCACCCGACTATTTAATCTTAAAACATACAGCCTCACCTGGAAGTCAAAACTGCTTACCCAAAACCTGGCTCAGATACCAAGAGCCCTGCCAATCTGGCATTTGACGCCTAGGGGAGCTAGTCAAAGCCAAATAGTCTCACTCGACTATTTAGTCTTAGGGGCGCAAGTCAAAGCCAAAACGGTCTCACCCGACTATTCCATCTTAAAACATACCGCCTCACCCGGACGTCAAAACTGCTTTACCAAAACATGTCTCAGATACCAGGAGCCATGCCAATTTGGAATTTGCAGCCTAGGGAAGCAAGTCAAAGACAAATAGTCTCACCCGACTATTTAGTCTGAAAACCTACAGCCTCACCTGAAAGTCAAAACTGCTTAGCCAAAACTTGGCTCAGGAACCCTGCCAATCTGGCATTTGCAGCCTAGGGGAGCCAGGCAAAGCCAAATAGTCTCACTCGACTATTTAGTCTTAAAACATACAGCCTTACCTGGCCGTCAAAACTGCTTTACCAAAATTTGTCAATTTGGCATTTGCAGCCTAGGGGAGCTAGTCAAAGCCAAATAGTCCCACCCGACTATTTAGTCTGAAAACATACAGCCTCACCTGGAAGTCAAAGCTGCTTACCCAAAACTTGGCTCAGATACCAAGAGCCCTGTCAATCTGGCACTTGCAGCCTAGGGGCGCAAGTCAAAGCCAAAACGGTCTCACCCGACTATTCCATCTTAAAACATACCGCCTCACCTGGACGTCAAAACTGCTTTACCAAAATTTGTCTCAGATACCAGGAACTCTGCCAATCGGGCATTTGCAACCTAGGGGAGCTAGTCAAAGCCGACTATTTAGTCTGAAAACATACAGCTCCACCTGGAAGTCAAAACTGCTTTACCAAAACTTGTCTCAGATACCAGGAGCCCCGCCAATCTGGCATGTGCAGCCTAGGGGAGCTAGTTAAAGCCAAATAGTCTCACCCGACTATTTAATCTTAAAACATACAGCCTCAATTGGAAGTCAAAACTGCTTACCCAAAACTTAGCTCAGATACCAAGAGCCCTGCCAATCTGGCACTTGCAGCCTAGGGGCGCAAGTCAAAGCCAAAACAGTCTCACCCGACTATTTAGTCTGAAAACATACAGCCTCACCTGGAAGTCAAAACTGCTTACCCAAAACTTGGCTCAGATACCAAGAGCCCTGCCAATCTGGCACTTACAGCCTAGGGGCGCAAGTCAAAGCCAAAACGGTCTCACCCGACTATTCCATCTTAAAACATACCGCCTCACCTGGACGTCAAAACTGCTTTACAAAAACTTGTGTCAGATACCACGAGCCCTGCCAATCTGGCACTTGCAGCCTAGGGGCGCAAGTCAAAGCCAAAACGGTCTCACCCGACTATTCCATCTTAAAACATACCGCCTCACCTGGACGTCAAAACTGCTTTACCAAAATTTGTCTCCGATACCAGGAATCCTGCCAATCTGGCACTTGCACCCTAGGGGCGCAAGTCAAAGCCAAAACGGTCTCACCCGACTATTTAGTCTGAAAACATACAGCCTCACCTGGATGTCAAAACTGCTTACCCAAAACTTGGCTCAGATACCAAGAGCCCTGCCAATCTGGCATTTGCAGCCTAGGGGAGCTAGTCAAAGCCGACTATTTAGTCTGAAAACATACAGCTCCACCTGGAAGTCAAAACTGCTTTACCAAAACTTGTCTCAGATACCAGGAGCCCCGCCAATCTGGCATGTGCAGCCTAGGGGAGCTAGTTAAAGCCAAATAGTCTCACCCGACTATTTAATCTTAAAACATACAGCCTCAATTGGAAGTCAAAACTGCTTACCCAAAACTTGTCTCAGATACTAGGAGCCCTCCCAATCTGGCACTTGCAGCCTAGGGGAGCAAGTCTAAGACAAAAAGTCTCACCCTACTATTCCATATTAAAACATACAGCCTCAGCTGGAAGTCAAAACTGCTTACCCAAAACTTAGCTCAGATACCAAGAGCCCTGCCAATCTGGCACTTGCAGCCTAGGGGCGCAAGTCAAAGCCAAAACAGTCTCACCCGACTATTTAGTCTGAAAACATACAGCCTCACCTGGAAGTCAAAACTGCTTACCCAAAACATAGCTCAGATACCAAGAGCCCTGCCAATCTGGCACTTGCAGCCTAGGGGCGCAAGTCAAAGCCAAAACAGTCTCACCCGACTATTTAGTCTGAAAACATACAGCCTCACCTGGAAGTCAAAACTGCTTACCCAAAACTTAGCTCAGATACCAAGAGCCCTGCCAATCTGGCACTTGCAGCCTAGGGGCGCAAGTCAAAGCCAAAACAGTCTCACCCGACTATTTAGTCTGAAAACATACAGCCTCACCTGGAAGTCAAAACTGCTTACCCAAAACTTAGCTCAGATACCAAGAGCCCTGCCAATCTGGCACTTGCAGCCTAGGGGCGCAAGTCAAAGCCAAAACGGTCTCACCCGACTATTCCATCTTGAAACATACAGCCTCACCTGGAAGTCAAAACTGCTTACTCAAAACTTGGCTCAGATACCAAGAGCCCTGCCAATCTGGCACTTGCAGCCTAGGGGCGCAAGTCAAAGCCAAAACGGTCTCACCCGACTATTTCATCTTAAAACATACCGCCTCACCTGGACGTCAAAACTGCTTTACCAAAATTTGTCTCAGATACCAGGAACCCTGCCAATCGGGCATTGGCAGCCTAGGGGAGCTAGTCAAAGCCGACTATTTAGTCTGAAAACATACAGCCTCACCTGGAAGTCAAAACTGCTTTACCAAAACTTGACTCAGATACCAGGAACCCTGCCAATCTGGCATTTGCAGCCTAGGGGAGCTAGTCAAAGACAAATAGTCTCATCCGACTTTTTAGTCTGAAAACATACAGCCTTACCTGGCCGTCAAAACTGCTTTGCCAAAACATGACTCAGATGCCAGAAGTCCTGCCAGCCGGGCATGTGCAGCCTAGGGGAGCTAGTTAAAGCAAAATAGTCTCACCCGACTATTTAATCTTAAAACATACAGCCTCAATTGGAAGTCAAAACTGCTTACCCAAAACTTGTCTCAGATACTAGGAGCCCTGCCAATCTGGCATTTGCAGCCTAGGGGAGCAAGTCAAAGCCAAAACGGTCTCAACCGACTATTCAATATAAAAACATACAGCCTTACCTGACCGTCAAAACTGCTTTACCAAAATTTGTCTCCGATACCAGGAATCCTGCCAATCTGGCACTGGCAGCCTAGGGGAGCAAGTCTAAGACAAAAAGTCTCACCCTACTATTCCATATTAAAACATACAGCCTCAGCTGGAAGTCAAAACTGCTTACCCAAAACTTGTCTCAGACACCAGGGGTCCTGCCAATCTAGCATTTGCAACCTAGGGGAGCAAGTCAAAGACAAATAGTCTCACCCGACTATTTAGTCTGAAAAAATACAGCCTCACCTGGAAGTCAAAACTGCTTACCCAAAACTTGGCTCAGATACCAAGAGCCCTGCCAATCTGGCACTTGCAGTCTAGGGGCTCAAGTCAAAGCCAAAACAGTCTCACCCGACTATTCCATCTTAAAACATACCGCCTCACCCGGACGTCAAAACTGCTTTACCAAAACATGTCTCAGATACCAGGAGCCATGCCAATTGCACCCTAGGGAAGCAAGTCAAAGACAAATAGTCTCACCCGACTATTTAGTCTGAAAACCTACAGCCTCACCTGAATGTCAAAACTGCTTAGCCAAAACTTGGCCCAGATACCAGGACCCCTGCCAATCTGGCATTTGCAACCTAGGGGAGCAAGTCAAAGCCAAAACAGTCTCACCCGACTATTTAGTCTGAAAACATACAGCCTCACCTGGAAGTCAAAACTGCTTACCCAAAACTTGGCTCAGATACCAAGAGCCCTGCCAATCTGGCACTTGCAGCCTAGGGGAGCTAGTCAAAGCCAAATAGTCTCACTCGACTATTTTGTTATAAAACATACAGCCTTACCTAACCGTCAAAACTGCTTTACCAAAATTTGTCAATTTGGCATTTGCAGCCTAGGGGAGCTAGTCAAAGCCAAATAGTCTCACCCGACTATTTAGTCTTAGAACATACCGCCTCACGTGGAAGTCAAAACTGCTTACCCAAAACTTGACTCAGATTACAGAAGCCCCGACAATCTGGCATTTGCAGCCTAGGGGAGGTAGTCAAAACCAAGTAGTGTCGCCCGACTATTTAGTCTGAAAACATACAGCCTCACTTGGAAGTCAAAACTGCTTTACAAAAACTTGTCTCAGATACCGGGAGCCCTGCCAATCTGGCACTTGCAGCCTAGGGGCGCAAGTCAAAGCCAAAACGGTCTCACCCGACTATTCCATCTTAAAACATACCGCCTCACCTGGACGTCAAAACTGCCAAAACATGTCTCAGATACCAGGAGCCATGCCAATTTGGCATTTGCAGCCTATGGAAGCAAGTCAAAGACAAATAGTCTCACCCGACTATTTAATCTTAAAACATACAGCCTCACCTGAAAGTCAAAACTGCTTACCCAAAACTTTGCTCAGATACCAAGAGCCCTGCCAATCTGGCACTTGCAGCCTAGGGGAGCAAGTCAAAGCCAAAACGGTCTCACCGGACTATTCCATATTAAAACAAACAGCCTTACCTGGCCTTCAAAACTGCTTTACAAAAATTTGTCTCAGATACCAGGAACCCTGCCAATCGGGCATTTGCAGCTTAGGGGAGCTAGTCAAAGCCAAATAGTCTCACCCGACTATTTAGTCTGAAAACATTTAGCCTTACCTGGCCGTCAAAACTGCTTTACCAAAATTTGTCTCAGACAACAGGAACCCTGCCAATTTGGCATTTGCTGCCTAGGGGAGCTAGTCAAAGCCAAATGGTCTCACCCGACTATTTAGTCTGAAAAAATACAGCCTCACCTGGAAGTCAAAACTGCTTTGCCAAAACTTGACTCAGATACCAGGACCCCTGCCAATCTGGCATTTGCAACCTAGGGGAGCTAGTCAAAGCCAAATGGTCTCACCCGACTATTTAGTCTGAAAACATACAGCCTCACCTGGAAGTCAAAACTGCTTTGCCAAAACTTGACTCAGATACCAGGACCCCTGCCAATCCGGCATTTGCAGCTTAGGGGAGCTAGTCAAAGACAAATAGTCTCACCCGACTATTTAGTCTTGAAACATACAGCCTCACCTGGAAGTCAAAACTGCTTACTCAAAACTTGGCTCAGATACCAAGAGCCCTGCCAATCTTTCACTTGCAGCCTAGGGGCGCAAGTCAAAGCCAAAACGGTCTCACCCGACTATTTAGTCTGAAAACATACAGCCGCACCTGGAAGTCGAAACTGCTTTACAAAAACTTGACTCAGATACCAGGAGCCCTGCCAAACTGGCATTTGCAGCCTAGGGGAGCTAGTCAAAGCCAAATAGTCTCACCCGACTATTTAGTCTGAAAACATACAGCCTCACCTGGAAGTCAAAACTGCTTACCCAAAACTTGGCTCAGATACCAAGAGCCCTGCCAATCTGGCACTTGCAGCCTAGGGGCGCAAGTCAAAGCCAAAACGGTCTCACCCGACTATTCCATCTTAAAACATACCGCCTCACCTGTACGTCAAAACTGCTGTACCAAAATTTGTCTCAGATACCAGGAACCCTGCCAATCGGGCATTGGCAGCCTAGGGGAGCTAGTCAAAGCCGACTATTTAGTCTGAAAACATACAGCTCCACCTGGAAGTCAAAACTGCTTTACCAAAACTTGTCTCAGATACCAGGAGCCCCGCCAATCTGGCATGTGCAGCCTAGGGGAGCTAGTTAAAGCCAAATAGTCTCACCCGACTATTTAATCTTAAAACATACCGCCTCACCTGGACGTCAAAACTGCTTTACCAAAATTTGTCTCAGATACCAGGAACCCTGCCAATCGGGCATTTGCAGCCTTGGGGAGCTAGTCAAAGCCGACTATTTAGTCTGAAAACATACAGCTCCACCTGGAAGTCAAAACTGCTTTACCAAAACTTGTCTCAGATACCAGGAGCCCCGCCAATCTGGCATTTGCAGCCTAGGGGAGCAAGTCAAAGCCAAAACGGTCTCACCCGACTATTCAATATAAAAACATACAGCCTTACCTGACCGTCAAAACTGCTTTACCAAAATTTGTCTCAGATACCAGGAACCCTGCCAATCGGGCATTTGCAGCCTAGGGGAGCTAGTCAAAGCCGACTATTTAGTCTGAAAACATACAGCTCCACCTGGAAGTCAAAACTGCTTTACCAAAATTTGTCTCCGATACCAGGAATCCTGCCAATCTGGCACTTGCAGCCTAGGGGAGCAAGTCTGATTCAAAAAGTCTCACCCTACTATTCCATATTAAAACATACAGCCTCAGCTGGAAGTTAAAACTGCTTACCCAAAACTTGTCTCAGACACCAGGGGCCCTGCCAATCTGGCATTTGCAACCTAGGGGAGCAAGTCAAAGACAAATAGTCTCACCCGACTATTTAGTCTGAAAACATACAGCCTCACCTGGAAGTCAAAACTGCTTACCCAAAACTTGGCTCAGATACCAAGAGCCCTGCCAATCTGGCACTTGCAGCCTAGGGGCGCAAGTCAAAGCCAAAACAGTCTCACCCGACTATTTAGTCTGAAAACATACAGCCTTACCTGGAAGTCAAAACTGCTTACCCAAAACTTGGCTCAGATACCAAGAGCCCTGCCAATCTGGCATTTGCAGCCTAGGGGAGCTAGTCAAAGCCAAATAGTCTCAATCGACTATTTAGTCTTAGGGGCGCAAGTCAAAGCCAAAACGGTCTCACCCGACTATTCCATCTTAAAACATACCGCCTCACCCGGACGTCAAAACTGCTTTACCAAAACATGTCTCAGATACCAGGAGCCATGCCAATTTGGCATTTGCAGCCTAGGGAAGCAAGTCAAAGACAAATAGTCTCACCCGACTATTTAGTCTTAGAACATACAGCCTCACCTGGAAGTCAAAACTGCTTACCATAAACTTGACTCAGATTACAGAAGCCCCGACAATCTGGCATTTGCAGCCTAGGGGAGCTAGTCAAAACCAAGTAGTGTCACCCGACTATTTAGTCTGAAAACATACAGCCTCACCTGGAAGTCAAAACTGCTTTACAAAAACTTGTCTCAGATACCAGGAGCCCTGCCAATCTGGTACTTGCAGCCTAGGGGCGCAAGTCAAAGCCAAAACGGTCTCACCCGACTATTCCATCTTAAAACATACCGCCTCACCTGGACATCAAAACTGCTTTACCAAAACATGTCTCAGATACCAGGAGCCATGCCAATTTGGCATTTGCAGCCTAGGGAAGCAAGTCAAAGACAAATAGTCTCACCCGACTATTTAATCTTACCACATACAGCCTCACCTGAAAGTCAAAACTGCTTACCCAAAACTTGGCTCAGATACCAAGAGCCCTGCCAATCTGGCACTTGCAGCCTAGGGGCGCAAGTCAAAGCCAAAACGGTCTCACCGGACTATTCCATATTAAAACGAGAAAGAAGGGCTATCTTCGGCATGCCGAAGATCTAATACCCTTGCAGACCCAACCTTTTAATGCCGAGAAAATGGTTAAGGCCGAGTTTGGTCAAGGTATATTGATAAACAAAAACTATATTAATCAAAAACCGATGTAAATAAGATTTTGCAAAAATGAAGGGAGCATAGTGAAATCTTTAAATGCCGTGTTTAATCGAAAAATCATGAAAAACAAAAATTCTCCATACTAAATTAATTTTCGACCGATCGTTCCTATGGCAGCTATATGATATAGTGGTCCGATCTTAATAGGATTTTACATATATGAGGAGCATAGTTAAACTAATAAATGCCGAGTTTGGTCAAGATATCTTGAAAAACAAAATTTTTTCATACAAGATCCTACTTTTCGACAAATCGTTCCTATGGCAGCTATATGATATAGTGGTCCGATCTTAATAGGATTTCGCCTATATAGAGGAGCATAGTAAAACTAATAAATGTCGAGTTTGGTCAAGATATCTTGATAAACAAAAGGTTTTTCTTACAAAAACTTAATTTTCGACCGATCGTTCCTATGGCAGCTATATGATATAGTGGTCCGATCTTAATAGGATTTTGCATATATATGAGGAGCTTAGTAAAACTAATAAATGCCGAGTTTGGTCAAGATATCTTGACAAACAAAATGTTTTTTCATACAAAAACTTAATTTTCGACCGATCGTTCCTATGGCGGCTATATGATATAGTGGTCCGATCTTAATAGAATTTTGCATATATATGAGGAGCATAGTAAAACTAATAAATGTCGAGTTTGGTCAAGATATCTTGATAAACAAAAGGTTTTTTCATACAAAAACTTAATTTTCGACCGATCGTTCCTATGGCAGCTATATGATATAGTGGTCCGATCCAGCTGGTTTTGACATATGTGCTGCGTGCAACAGAAATAGGGACTTCTGCAAAGTTTCATTAAGATAGCTTTAAAACTGAGGGACTAGTGCGCATAGAAACAGACAGACGGACAGACGGTCAGACGGACAGACGGACATGGCTATATCGAATCGGCTGTTGATGCTGATCAAGAATATATATACTTTATGGGGTCGGAGATGTCTCCTTCTATGCGTTACACTTTTCACGACAAAATTATAATACCCTCTGCAAGGGTATGACAAACAGCCTTACCTGGCCGTCAAAACTGTTTTACCAAAATTTGTCTCAGACACCAGGAACCCTGCCAATTTGGCATTTGCAGCCTAGGGGAGCTAGTCAAAGCCAAATGGTCTCACCCGACTATTTCGTCTGAAAACATACAGCCTCACCTGGAAGTCAAAACTGCTTTGCCAAAACTTGACTCAGATACCAGGACCCCTGCCAATCTGGCATTTGCAACCTAGGGGAGCTAGTCAAAGCCAAATAGTCTCACCCGACTATTATGTCTGAAATCATGCAGCCTCACCTGGAAGTCAAAACTGCTTTACCAAAACTTGACTCAGATGCCAGAAGCCCTGCCAATCTGGCATTTGCAGCCTTAGGGCGCAAGTCAAAGCCACAACGGTCTCACCCGACTATTCCATATTAAAACCAACAGCCTTACCTGGCCTTCAAAACTAGTTTACCAAAATTTGTCTCAGATACCAGGAACCCTGCCAATCGGGCATTTGCAGCCTAGGGGAGCTAGTCAAAGCCAAATAATCTCACCCGACTATTTAGTCTGAAAACATTTAGCCTTACCTGGCCGTCAAAACTGCTTTACCAAAGAGAGTTCTCAGTTGAGAGTGATTGACGTGTTTTACTTGTGCTCCAAGATTTTTATATATTTTTTTGCGCTTATATCCTGCTTTTTATCTCTAAATTTGGCCTTTTTTGTGCTTTATTTAAAAAGCTGTATAATTGTGCAAAGTGTTATTCTGTTGTCGCAGCGTAAGTCTGTTGATAATTGCATATATTGAACGCGGCGTCATTTCTGTATTGTTGTTATTGCCTGTTTTGATTCTTTTGCTTTGGTGCTCCCCTGTGCATACACTTGTTTGTGCGTGTGTTCGCTGCCGCATATTTCTGCTTGTTCATCGCGCTCTCGCAAATTTTTGCTATTGCCTTTCGCTCCAAACAATTTGTTTGTGTACGATAATTGTTTTTGAGTGTTTACTTGCTCTATTCTTGTGCACCGTTTTCGTTTTACTCTGCGCTCTCGCAACTTGCTTATTACAAGAATTATGTCGTGCTGTAAGAAACCTTGCACGTTCAAGCAGGCTGATGTTTCTGCACAGCCGCAATTTGTTAATTGTTGGCTGTGTGAGAATATGATGCATGCTAAATGTGCAGGTCTCACTGGGCGTGATTGCGACAAAATCGCTGCAGTTGCCAAGAAGGGCTGCGGTGGCTTGCGTTGGTCGTGCCCAGATTGCATCGACAAGCAAATTGATTTCTCCAGAATGTATAATTCTGTGAGAAATCAATTCTTAAAATTGAATAATGTGGCTAAGCAACTGTCGAGTAAATTTGACTCGAGTTTTGAGTTGCTTGCCAATTATAAATTTGAGTCTCCAACCAATCGCCGGTTGGAGCCTCAACTTTGCAATTTCCGTCTACGTCTGTTCAGACACCTACGCCTTTCTTGTCCCTACCTAGCAACATGGATTTATCTCCAATGTTGTCTTTATCGCCTTCCCCAAGCGACTGCCCAATTACCCCCGTTTTATCCCCTATAGTAGTTCCAGCAGAGCCCGTACCTGATACCGTCCCAGTTATCCAAACTGCCTCAGCCCCGTCAGCTCCTGGCCGCAAAGGTAGACCTGCGCGTAATCTTGCCCAGATTGTTAAACACAATCATGGTGCCTCTTTAGCTCCTCCATCTCCTGTACTACCTGCAGCCCCATCAGCACCTACTTTAACGGTTGTTGCCCCTCGTAGGCAAGTTTTTGTGTCTCGACTTTCATCGGACACCACTTCTGAGTCATTGGCAGCCTATATTGCTAGCAAATCTTCTGCTAGCGTGTCAATAACCAAATTTAATTTCTCCACCCCTCGTGAAATATCATCATTCAAAATAAATGTTTCACATGATATGTTCCCAATCATTTGTGATCCCAAATTTTGGCCTCCACACATGATTGTTCACGAGTTCAAGCCAAAAAAGCGTAACCAGCCTGTCACCCTTCCAGTCCCTTCAATACCGGGTACCATTTCTGCCCCAAAAAACTAACTTCATCTTCTGACCAAATCTGTATTCATTATCAGAATGTCAGAGGTCTTATTTCAAAGCTTAAAAATCTTTTCATGGCCAGTACTTCCTTCGACTCGGATATAATAGCATTTTCCGAAACATGGTTAAATTCAACCATATCCGATTTTGAGGTATTTTCGAATAGGATTATCTTCGAATTATTTTGCACAGAAATGATCGTCCGACTCGAGATGGTGGGGAGTTAATTGCCGTTAAAGCCACTCTCCAGTCAGAACTTTTCTGTTTTAGTACGCCTACTGACGCTGATATTATCTCAGTCAAGGTGTCTTTTCCTACACGGAATATCTATATTACATGCTCTTATGTTCCTCCTTCTTTTGATATTCAAGTTTATATGAAACATATTACTTGTATTAAAGAAGTTTCTTCACACGTGCGTGATAATGACCTATTTATGGTGTTGGGTGATTTTAATTTGCCGAACATCTCTTGGTCATTATTTACTCCCGAAAATTATCTAGTGCCCTTAGCACAGCATGATTTTATAGACTGCATGCTTGATCTTTCATTGTTTCAAATCAATTCAATTTCTAATCATTTGAATAGAACACTTGACCTTGTATTTGTTAACAACTACCTTATCTCTAATGTGTCTAGGTACCCTCCTTTATCTTTTCCTGAGGATGTATATCATCCTACTTTAGAGATTAATTCAATTGTAATCGTCTCATTTCGTGCTCATCAGCCAATAAGCCCCGCCTCTGCTTTCGCAAAGGAAATTATTCATTGCTGAATCAGCTTATTTATGCAACCGATTGGTCTTTCTTATATGACTCGGTTGATATGAATACTGCTATTACTTTTTTTTATAGCACCCTAAACTCCCTCTTAGATATGAGCATTCCCAAGTCAATTCCTTCGACTACTTCTTCAAAACCACCATGGTTTACTCCCAGATTGTCACATCTTAAAATCTTAAAATCTAAATATTTTAAAAAGTTTAAAAAGTCTGGTTCGTGTACAGACTTGTTTAAATATTCCATAGCCAAGTCGAACTTCTTTCTTCTGAATTCTCAATGCTATGAGAATTATCTAACTCGTTGTAGAAGGCAATTTGCCCAAAATCCGAGACAGTTTTACAATTTTGTAAACTTGAAGCGTAAATCTTCAAGTTTGCCAACTTCTTTTTCTTTCGGGATGGATAAAGCTAGTAATGACTCTGATTCTGCTAACCTCTTTGCTATTTTTTTCCAATCTACTTACTCCTCAGTCTGTCCTAATAATAATTCTTATCCTTATACTATTTCTTCCTCTAGTTCTATACCTCCTCCTATTATTTCACACTCCTCTCTCCTTTCAGCTATAAACTCTTTAAAATCTTCTTACTCTCCTGGGCCTGACAATATTCCTAGTTGTCTACTCAAGGAGTGTAGTTCTTCCCTTCTTTATCTATTGCAAAAGCTTTTTAATCTATCTCTTGAATCTTCTGTCTTTCCATCTCTTTGGAAAGAATCTTATATCATTCCTCTCCACAAGAAAGGTGGAAAGTCTGATATACAAAATTACAGGGGCATTGCAAAACTGTCCGCTATTCCTAAATTATTTGAAAAATAATCACTTCGAATTTGCAGCATTTCTGCAAATCAGTTGTTTCCCCTGTTCAACATGGATTCGTAAAGAATCGGTCAACTACGACCAATCTGCTTGAATTTACTTCCTTGGTAAATGATGCCTTTCTTTCGAAAATGCAAACTGATGTCATTTATACTGACTTCAGTAAGGCGTTTGACTCTGTGCACCATGACATTTTACTTTTCAAACTTGACCGAATAGGTTTCCCTCCGTCTCTTTTGCTTTGGATTAATTCTTATTTAAAAGGTAGGACCCAAAGAGTAATGCTGAGGCAGACTACCTCTAAACAGGTTCACGTTACTTCTGGTGTTCCTCAAGGTAGTCATCTTGGACCTTTACTCTTTACTCTTTTTATAAATGATCTCCCCTCTGTTATATCACATGCCTGTGTACTCATGTATGCGGATGATGTGAAACTTATTCTATCATACACTAATCCCCTACATCATTCTCATCTACAAGACGATTTGAACGCTATGCAACTTTGGTGTTCGGCCAATCAATTGCATCTGAATTGTTCAAAGTGTATGTTTATGACATTTTATCGTACTACCCCTTTGCAACGTATACTAACAGTTAAGGATCTAGGCGTTCTTTTTGATTCTAAACTCTGTTTCAATCTTCACATAGATACCATCGTTAATGAGGCAAAAGGTGTACTTGGATTCATTAAACGATGGTCTAAAGAGTTTAACGATCCTTTTATAACGAAACTTCTGTACATCTCTCTTGTTCGCCCTATCCTTGAATACTGCTCTTGCATCTGGTCTCCGCAGTATAACAATAGCCAGGATCGTATTGAATCTGTTCAGAAGCAATTTCTGCTTTTTGCCTTACGAGGTTTAAATTGGGACCCTAATCTTCGTTTGCCATCCTACTCCAGCAGGCTGCTTCTTCTTAACGTTCCGTCATTAACCAACCGTAGGACAATTCTTGGTGTTGTCCTTCTACATAAGTTGATTATTGGCGATATAGATTCTCCTTTTCTGCTAGGGTGTCTTCAATTCTCTGTTCGGTCTAGACCAACCAGAAATTACCGCCCCTTATTCCTGTCTACGTGCAACAGACTACGCTATGCACAATCCTTTTCGCGTGCTATGTAAAAATTATAATAGTTTGCATCACGTTTTCTCTATAGAACTTTCTCTACCCCTAATAAAATCGTTGCTTTCAGGATACCTTCGGGAAGTCACTGACCATTCCCAGCTATGAGCAGGGGCATAGCTTGCCGGACAGGCTGTATATTTTCCCCCACCGGGTCGGTGATTTCCCATTACTTTTCTCTCTGTCCTATCTACTTAACACTCTATACATCTAGCTTAAATTTCTTTGCTTTATTAACAATCTTCTAACTTTCCTTTTTCTTATTTATTGTATTTTATTAATTAATATAGCAAACTAAGATTATCTTTAATTTTACTTAAGAACACTTTTTTCCTACTTACTCCCTTCTGCTTAGATGTAGGCTCTAATAGCGTCACTGACAAATTTAGCTGTGAAAAGGGGCACAGCTGGCCGGACTGGCAACTATAACACCTCCATCGGTCGGTGATGCTATTTAGAGAACTGTGTTATCCAACTAGGCTTTTAGCATATAATTCCATTATGTATTGTATGTATAATGAGGAAGACACTCGATTTGTCGACCATTAACAAATAAAAATGATAAAAAATAATAATACAAATTTGTCTCAGACACCAGGAACCCTGCCAATTTGGCATTTGCAGCCTAGTGGAGCTAGTCAAAGCCAAATGGTCTCACCCGACTATTTAGTCTGAAAACATACAGCCTCACCTGGAAGTCAAAACTGCTTACCCAAAACTTGTCTCAGATACTAGGAGCCCTGCCAATCTGGCATTTGCAGCCTAGGGGAGCAAGTCAAAGCCAAAACGGTCTCACCCGACTATTCAATATAAAAACATACAGCCTTACCTGACCGTCAAAACTGCTTTACCAAAATTTGTCTCCGATACCAGGAATCCTGCCAATCTGGCACTTGCAGCCTAGGGGAGCAAGTCTGAGACAAAAAGTCTCACCCTACTATTCCATATTAAAACATACAGCCTCAGCTGGAAGTCAAAACTGCTTACCCAAAACTTGTCTCAGACACCAGGGGCCCTGCCAATCTGGCGTTTGCAACCTAGGGGAGCAAGTCAAAGACAAATAGTCTCACCCGACTATTTAGTCTGAAAACATACAGCCTCACCTGGAAGTCAAAACTGCTTCCCCAAAACTTGGCTCAGATACCAAGAGCCCTGCCAATCTGGCACTTGCAGCCTAGGGGCGCAAGTCAAAGCCAAAACAGTCTCACCCGACTATTTAGTCTGAAAACATACAGCCTTACCTGGAAGTCAAAACTGCTTACCCAAAACTTGGCTCAGATACCAAGAGCCCTGCCAATCTGGCATTTGCAGCCTAGGGGAGCTAGTCAAAGCCAAATAGTCTCACTCGACTATTTAGTCTTAGGGGCGCAAGTCAAAGCCAAAACGGTCTCACCCGACTATTCCATCTTAAAACATACCGCCTCACACGGACGTCAAAACTGCTTTACCAAAACATGTCTCAGATACCAGGAGCCATGCCAATTTGGCATTTGCAGCCTAGGGAAGCAAGTCAAAGACAAATAGTCTCACCCGACTATTTAGTCTTAGAACATACAGCCTCACCTGGAAGTCAAAACTGCTTACCATAAACTTGACTCAGATTACAGAAGCCCTGACAATCTGGCATTTGCAGCCTAGGGGAGCTAGTCAAAACCAAGTAGTGTCACCCGACTATTTAGTCTGAAAACATTTAGCCTTACCTGGCCGTCAAAACTGCTTTACCAAAGAGAGTTCTCAGTTGAGAGTGATTGACGTGTTTTACTTGTGCTCCAAGATTTTTATATATTTTTTTGCGCTTTAATCCTGCTTTTTATCTCTAAATTTGGCCTTTTTTGTGCTTTATTTAAAAAGCTGTATAATTGTGCAAAGTGTTATTCTGTTGTCGCAGCGTAAGTCTGTTGATAATTGCATATATTGAACGCGGCGTCATTTCTGTATTGTTGTTATTGCCTGTTTTGATTCTTTTGCTTTGGTGCTCCCCTGTGCATACACTTGTTTGTGCGTGTGTTCGCTGCCGCATATTTCTGCTTGTTCATCGCGCTCTCGCAAATTTTTGCTATTGCCTTTCGCTCCAAACAATTTGTTTGTGTACGATAATTGTTTTTGAGTGTTTACTTGCTCTATTCTTGTGCACCGTTTTCGTTTTACTCTGCGCTCTCGCAACTTGCTTATTACAAGAATTATGTCGTGCTGTAAGAAACCTTGCACGTTCAAGCAGGCTGATGATTCTGCACAGCCGCAATTTGTTAATTGTTGGCTGTGTGAGAATATGATGCATGCTAAATGTGCAGGTCTCACTGGGCGTGATTGCGACAAAATCGCTGCAGTTGCCAAGAAGGGCTGCGGTGGCTTGCGTTGGTCGTGCCCAGATTGCATCGACAAGCAAATTGATTTCTCCAGAATGTATAATTCTGTGAGAAATCAATTCTTAAAATTGAATAATGTGGCTAAGCAACTGTCGAGTAAATTTGACTCGAGTTTTGAGTTGCTTGCCAATTATAAATTTGAGTCTCCAACCAATCGCCGGTTGGAGCCTCAACTTTTGCAATTTCCGTCTACGTCTGTTCAGACACCTACGCCTTTTTTGTCCCTACCTAGCAACATGGATTTATCTCCAATGTTGTCTTTATCGCCTTCCCCAAGCGACTGCCCAATTACCCCCGTTTTATCCCCTATAGTAGTTCCAGCAGAGCCCGTACCTGATACCGTCCCAGTTATCCAAACTGCCTCAGCCCCGTCAGCTCCTGGCCGCAAAGGTAGACCTGCGCGTAATCTTGCCCAGATTGTTAAACACAATCATGGTGCCTCTTTAGCTCCTCCATCTCCTGTACTACCTGCAGCCCCATCAGCACCTACTTTAACGGTTGTTGCCCCTCGTAGGCAAGTTTTTGTGTCTCGACTTTCATCGGACACCACTTCTGAGTCATTGGCAGCCTATATTGCTAGCAAATCTTCTGCTAGCGTGTCAATAACCAAATTTAATTTCTCCACCCCTCGTGAAATATCATCATTCAAAATAAATGTTTCACATGATATGTTCCCAATCATTTGTGATCCCAAATTTTGGCCTCCACACATGATTGTTCACGAGTTCAAGCCAAAAAAGCGTAACCAGCCTGTCACCCTTCCAGTCCCTTCAATACCGGGTACCATTTCTGCCCCAAAAAACTAACTTCATCTTCTGACCAAATCTGTATTCATTATCAGAATGTCAGAGGTCTTATTTCAAAGCTTAAAAATCTTTTCATGGCCAGTACTTCCTTCGACTCGGATATAATAGCATTTTCCGAAACATGGTTAAATTCAACCATATCCGATTTTGAGGTATTTTCGAATAGTTTTATTTTGCACAGAAATGATCGTCCGACTCGAGATGGTGGGGAGTTAATTGCCGTTAAAGCCACTCTCCAGTCAGAACTTTTCTGTTTTAGTACGCCTACTGACGCTGATATTATCTCAGTCAAGGTGTCTTTTCCTACACGGAATATCTATATTACATGCTCTTATGTTCCTCCTTCTTTTGATATTCAAGTTTATAGAAACATATTACTTGTATTAAAGAAGTTTCTTCACACGTGCGTGATAATGACCTATTTATGGTGTTGGGTGATTTTAATTTGCCGAACATCTCTTGGTCATTATTTACTCCCGAAAATTATCTAGTGCCCTTAGCACAGCATGATTTTATAGACTGCATGCTTGATCTTTCATTGTTTCAAATCAATTCAATTTCTAATCATTTGAATAGAACACTTGACCTTGTATTTGTTAACAACTACCTTATCTCTAATGTGTCTAGGTACCCTCCTTTATCTTTTCCTGAGGATGTATATCATCCTACTTTAGAGATTAATTCAATTGTAATCGTCTCATTTCGTGCTCATCAGCCAATAAGCCCCGCCTCTGCTTTCGCAAAGGAAATTATTCATTGCTGAATCAGCTTATTTATGCAACCGATTGGTCTTTCTTATATGACTCGGTTGATATGAATACTGCTATTACTTTTTTTATAGCACCCTAAACTCCCTCTTAGATATGAGCATTCCCAAGTCAATTCCTTCGACTACTTCTTCAAAACCACCATGGTTTACTCCCAGATTGTCACATCTTAAAATCTTAAAATCTAAATATTTTAAAAAGTTTAAAATGTCTGGTTCGTGTACAGACTTGTTTAAATATTCCATAGCCAAGTCGAACTTCTTTCTTCTGAATTCTCAATGCTATGAGAATTATCTAACTCGTTGTAGAAGGCAATTTGCCCAAAATCCGAGACAGTTTTACAATTTTGTAAACTTGAAGCGTAAATCTTCAAGTTTGCCAACTTCTTTTTCTTTCGGGATGGATAAAGCTAGTAATGACTCTGATTCTGCTAACCTCTTTGCTATTTTTTTCCAATCTACTTACTCCTCAGTCTGTCCTAATAATAATTCTTATCCTTATACTATTTCTTCCTCTAGTTCTATACCTCCTCCTATTATTTCACACTCCTCTCTCCTTTCAGCTATAAACTCTTTAAAATCTTCTTACTCTCCTGGGCCTGACAATATTCCTAGTTGTCTACTCAAGGAGTGTAGTTCTTCCCTTCTTTATCTATTGCAAAAGCTTTTTAATCTATCTCTTGAATCTTCTGTCTTTCCATCTCTTTGGAAAGAATCTTATATCATTCCTCTCCACAAGAAAGGTGGAAAGTCTGATATACAAAATTACAGGGGCATTGCAAAACTGTCCGCTATTCCTAAATTATTTGAAAAAATAATCACTTCGAATTTGCAGCATTTCTGCAAATCAGTTGTTTCCCCTGTTCAACATGGATTCGTAAAGAATCGGTCAACTACGACCAATCTGCTTGAATTTACTTCCTTGGTAAATGATGCCTTTCTTTCGAAAATGCAAACTGATGTCATTTATACTGACTTCAGTAAGGCGTTTGACTCTGTGCACCATGACATTTTACTTTTCAAACTTGACCGAATAGGTTTCCCTCCGTCTCTTTTGCTTTGGATTAATTCTTATTTAAAAGGTAGGACCCAAAGAGTAATGCTGAGGCAGACTACCTCTAAACAGGTTCACGTTACTTCTGGTGTTCCTCAAGGTAGTCATCTTGGACCTTTACTCTTTACTCTTTTTATAAATGATCTCCCCTCTGTTATATCACATGCCTGTGTACTCATGTATGCGGATGATGTGAAACTTATTCTATCATACACTAATCCCCTACATCATTCTCATCTACAAGACGATTTGAACGCTATGCAACTTTGGTGTTCGGCCAATCAATTGCATCTGAATTGTTCAAAGTGTATGTTTATGACATTTTATCGTACTACCCCTTTGCAACGTATACTAACAGTTAAGGATCTAGGCGTTCTTTTTGATTCTAAACTCTGTTTCAATCTTCACATAGATACCATCGTTAATGAGGCAAAAGGTGTACTTGGATTCATTAAACGATGGTCTAAAGAGTTTAACGATCCTTTTATAACGAAACTTCTGTACATCTCTCTTGTTCGCCCTATCCTTGAATACTGCTCTTGCATCTGGTCTCCGCAGTATAACAATAGCCAGGATCGTATTGAATCTGTTCAGAAGCAATTTCTGCTTTTTGCCTTACGAGGTTTAAATTGGGACCCTAATCTTCGTTTGCCATCCTACTCCAGCAGGCTGCTTCTTCTTAACGTTCCGTCATTAACCAACCGTAGGACAATTCTTGGTGTTGTCCTTCTACATAAGTTGATTATTGGCGATATAGATTCTCCTTTTCTGCTAGGGTGTCTTCAATTCTCTGTTCGGTCTAGACCAACCAGAAATTACCGCCCCTTATTCCTGTCTACGTGCAACAGACTACGCTATGCACAATCCTTTTCGCGTGCTATGTAAAAATTATAATAGTTTGCATCACGTTTTCTCTATAGAACTTTCTCTACCCCTAATAAAATCGTTGCTTTCAGGATACCTTCGGGAAGTCACTGACCATTCCCAGCTATGAGCAGGGGCATAGCTTGCCGGACAGGCTGTAAATTTTCCCCCACCATGTCGGTGATTTCCCATTACTTTTCTCTCTATCCTATCTACTTAACACTCTATACATCTAGCTTAAATTTCTTTGCTTTATTAACAATCTTCTAACTTTCCTTTTTCTTATTTATTGTATTTTATTAATTAATATAGCAAACTAAGATTATCTTTAATTTTACTTAAGAACACTTTTTTCCTACTTACTCCCTTCTGCTTAGATGTAGGCTCTAATAGCGTCACTGACAAATTTAGCTGTGAAAAGGGGCACAGCTGGCCGGACTGGCAACTAAAACACCTCCATCGGTCGGTGATGCTATTTAGAGAACTGTGTTATCTAACTAGGCTTTTAGCATATAATTCCATTATGTATTGTATGTATAATGAGGAAGACACTCGATTTGTCGACCATTAATAAATAAAAATGATAAAAAATAATAATACAAATTTGTCTCAGACACCAGGAACCCTGCCAATTTGGCATTTGCAGCCTAGTGGAGCTAGTCAAAGCCAAATGGTCTCACCCGACTATTTAGTCTGAAAACATACAGCCTCACCTGGAAGTCAAAACTGCTTACCCAAAACTTGTCTCAGATACTAGGAGCCCTGCCAATCTGGCATTTGCAGCCTAGGGGAGCAAGTCAAAGCCAAAACGGTCTCACCCGACTATTCAATATAAAAACATACAGCCTTACCTGACCGTCAAAACTGCTTTACCAAAATTTGTCTCCGATACCAGGAATCCTGCCAATCTGGCACTTGCAGCCTAGGGGAGCAAGTCTAAGACAAAAAGTCTCACCCTACTATTCCATATTAAAACATACAGCCTCAGCTGGAAGTCAAAACTGCTTACCCAAAACTTGTCTCACACACCAGGGGCCCTGCCAATCTGGCATTTGCAACCTAGGGGAGCAAGTCAAAGACAAATAGTCTCACCCGACTATTTAGTCTGAAAACATACAGCCTCACCTTAAAACTGCTTACCCAAAACTTGGCTCAGATACCAAGAGCCATGCCAATCTGGCACTTGCAGCCTAGGGGCGCAAGTCAAAGCCAAAACGGTCTCACCCGACTATTCCATATTAAAGCCAACAGCCTTACCTGGCCTTCAAAACTGCTTTACCAAAATTTGTCTCAGATACTAGGAACCCTGCCAATAGGGCATTTGCAGCCTAGGGGAGCTAGTCAAAGCCAAATAATCTCAACCGACTATTTAGTCTGAAAACATTTAGCCTTACCTGGCCGTCAAAACTGCTTTACCAAAATTTGTCTCAGACACCAGGAACCCTGCCAATTTGGCATTTGCAGCCTAGGGGAAATGGTCTCACCCGACTATTTAGTCTGAAAACATACAGCCTCACCTGGAAGTCAAAACTGCTTTGCCAAAACTTGACTCAGATACCAGGACCCCTGCCAATCTGGCATTTGCAACCTAGGGGAGCTAGTCAAAGCCAAATAGTCTCACCCGACTATTATGTCTGAAATCATGTAGCCTCACCTAGAAGTCAAAACTGCTTTACCAAAACTTGACTCAGATGCCAGAAGCCCTGCCAATCTGGCATTTGCAGCCTAGGGGCGCAAGTCAAAGCCAAAACGGTCTCACCCGACTATTCCATCTTAAAACATACCGCCTCACCTGGACGTCAAAACTGCTTTACCAAAATTTGTCTCAGATACTAGGAACCCTGCCAATCGGGCATTTGCAGACTAGGGGAGCTAGTCAATGCCAAATAATTTCACCCGACTATTTAGTCTGAAAACATTTAGCCTTAACTGGCCGTCAAAACTGCTTTACCAAAATTTGTCTCAGACACCAGGAACCCTGCCAATTTGGCATTTGCAACCTAGGGGAGCTAGTCAAAGCCAAATGGTCTCACCCGACTATTTAGTCTAAAAACATACAGCCTCACCTGGAAGTCAAAACTGCTTACCCAAAACTTGGCTCAGATACCAAGAGCCCTGCCAATCTGGCACTCACCCGACTATTCCATATTAAAACATACCGCCTCACCCGGACGTCAAAACTGCTTTACCAAAATATGTCTCAGATACCAGGAGCCATGCCAATTTGGCATTTGCAGCCTAGGGAAGCAAGTCAAAGACAAATAGTCTCACCCGACTATTTAGTCTGAAAACCTACAGCCTCACCTGAAAGTCAAAACTGCTTACCATAAACTTGACTCAGATTACAGAAGCCCCGACAATCTGCCATTTGCAGCCTAGGGGAGCTAGTCAAAACCAAGTAGTGTCACCCGACTATTTAGTCTGAAAACATACAGCCTCACCTGGAAATCAAAACTGCTTTACATAAACTTGTCTCAGATACCAGGAGCCCTGCCAATCTGGCACTTGCAGCCTAGGGGCGCAAGTCAAAGCCAAAACGGTCTCACCCGACTATTCCATCTTAAAACATACAGCCTCACCTGGACGTCAAGACTGCTTTACCAAAACATGTCTGAGATACCAGGAGCCATGCCAATTTGGTCTTTGCAACCTAGGGGAGCTAGTCAAAGCCAAATAGTCTCACCCGACTATTATGTCTGAAATCATGAAGCCTCACCTAGAAGTCAAAACTGCTTTGCCAAAATTTGTCAATTTGGCATTTGCAGCCTAGGGGA
This sequence comes from Drosophila littoralis, assembly GCA_018903485.1. Taxonomy (NCBI): domain Eukaryota; kingdom Metazoa; phylum Arthropoda; class Insecta; order Diptera; family Drosophilidae; genus Drosophila; species Drosophila littoralis. The sequence continues at coordinate 24,898 of JAEIGF010000360.1, read as the reverse complement.
GCTAGTCAAAGCCAAATAGTCTCACCCGACTATTTAGTCTTAGAACATACAGCCTCACTTGGAAGTCAAAACTGCTTACCATAAACTTGACTCAGATTACAGAAGCCCCGACAATCTGGCATTTGCAGCCTAGGGGAGCTAGTCAAAACCAAGTAGTGTCACCCGACTATTTAGTCTGAAAACATACAGCCTCACCTGGAAATCAAAACTGCTTTACAAAAACTTGTCTCAGATACCAGGAGCCCTGCCAATCTGGCACTTGCAGCCTAGGGGCGCAAGTCAAAGCCAAAACGGTCTCACCCAACTATTCCATCTTAAAACATACCGCCTCACCTGGACGTCAAGACTGCTTTACCAAAACATGTCTCAGATACCAGGAGCCATGCCAATTTGGCATTTGCAGCCTAGGGAAGCAAGTCAAAGACAAATAGTCTCACCCGACTATTTAGTCTTAGAACATACAGCCTCACGTGGAAGTCAAAACTGCTCACCATAAACTTGACTCAGATACCAGGACCCCTGCCAATCTGGCATTTGCAACCTAGGGGAGCTAGTCAAAGCCAAATAGTCTCACCCGACTATTATGTCTGAAATCATGCAGCCTCACCTAGAAGTCAAAACTGCTTTACCAAAACTTGACTCAGATGCCAGAAGCCCTGCCAATCTGGCACTTGCAGCCTTAGGGCGCAAGTAAAAGCCAAAACGGCCTCACCCGACTATTCCATATTAAAACCAACAGCCTTACCTGGCCTTCAAAACTGCTTTACCAAAATTTGTCTCAGATACCAGGAACCCTGCCAATCGGGCATTTGCAGCCTAGGGGAGCTTGTCAAAGCCAAATAATCTCACCCGACTATTTAGTCTGAAAACATTTAGCCTTACCTGGCCGTCAAAACTGCTTTACCAAAATTTGTCTCAGATACCAGGAACAATGCCAATTTGGCATTTGCAGCCTAGGGGAGCTAGTCAAAGCCAAATGGCCTCACTCGACTATTTAGTCTGAAAACATACAGCCTCACCTGGAAGTCAAAACTGCTTTGCCAAAACTTGACTCAGATACCAGGACCCCTGCCAATCCGGCATTTGCAGCCTAGGGGAGCTAGTCAAAGACAAATAGTCTCACCCGACTATTTAGTCTTGAAACATACAGCCTCCCCTGGAAGTCAAAACTGCTTACTCAAAACTTGGCTCAGATACCAAGAGCCCTGCCAATCTGGCACTTGCAGCCTAGGGGCGCAAGCCAAAGCCAAAACGGTCTCACCCGACTATTTAGTCTGAAAACATACAGCCTCACCTGGAAGTCGAAGCTGCTTTACAAAAACTTGACGCAGATACCAGGACCCCTGCCAATCTGGCATTTGCAGCCTAGGGGAGCTGGTATCTGAGACAAATTTTGGTAAAGCAGTTTTGAAGGCCAGGTAATGCTGTATATTTTAATATGGAATAGAAGGGTGAGACCGTTTTGGCTTTGAAAATTTGTCTCAGATACCAGGCTGTAGGTTTTCAAACTAAATAGTCGAGTGAGACTATTTGGCTTTGACTAGCTCCTCTAGGCTGCAAATGCCAGATTGGCAGGATTCCTGGTACCTGAGTCAGGTTTTGGTAAAGCAGTTTCGACTTCCAGGTGAGGCTGTATGTTGTCAGACTAAATAGTCGGCTTTGACTAGCTCCCCTAGGCTGCAAATGCCCGATTGGCAGGGTTCCTGGTATCTGAGACAAATTTTGGTAAAGCAGTTTTGAAGGCCAGGTAAGGATGTAATTTTTAATATGGAATAGTCGGGTGAGACCGTTTTGGCTTTGACTTGCGCCCCTAGGCTGCAAGTGCCAGATTGGCACGGCTCTTGGTATCTGAGCCAAGTTTTGGGTAAGCAGTTTTGAAGGCCAGGTAATGCTTTATATTTTAATATGGAATAGTCGGGTGAGACCGTTTTGGCTTTGACTTGCTGGATGTCAAAACCAATTTGGCATTTGCAGCCTAGGGAAGCAAGTCAAAGCCAAATAGTCTCACTCGACTATTTAGTCTTAAAACATACAGCCTTACCTGGCCGTCAAAACTGCTTTACCAAAATTTGTCAATTTGGCATTTGCAGCCTAGGGGAGCTAGTCAAAGCCAAATAGTCTCACCCGACTATTTAGTCTTAGAACATACAGCCTCACGTGGAAGTCAAAACTGCTTACCATAAACTTGACTCAGATAACAGAAGCCCCGACAATCTGGCATTTGCAGCCTAGGGGAGCTAGTCAAAACCAAGTAGTGTCACCCGACTATTTAGTCTGAAAACATACAGCCTCACCTGGAAGTCAAAACTGCTTTACAAAAACTTGTCTCAGATACCAGGAGCCCTGCCCATCTGGCACTTGCAGCCTAGGGGCGCCAGTCAAAGCCAAAACGGTCTCACCCGACTATTCCATCTTAAAACATACCGCCTCACCTGGACGTCAAAACTGCTTTACCAAAACATTTCTCAGATACCAGGAGCCATGCCAATTTGGCATTTGCAGCCTAGGGAAGCAAGTCAAAGACAAATAGTCTCACCCGACTATTTAATCTTAAAACATACAGCCTCACCTGAAAGTCAAAACTGCTTACCCAAAACTTGACTCAGATACCAAGAGCCCTGCCAATCTGGCACTTGCAGCCTAGGGGAGCAAGTCAAAGCCAAAACGGTCTCACCCGACTATTCCATCTTAAAACATACCGCCTCACCCGGACGTCAAAACTGCTTTACCAAAACATGTCTCAGATACCAGGAGCCATGCCAATTTGGCATTTGCAGCTTAGGGGAGCTAGTCAAAGCCAAATAGTCTCACCCGACTATTTAGTCTGAAAACATACAGCCTCAACTGAAAGTCAAAACTGCTTACCCAAAACTTGGCTCAGATACCAAGAGCCCTGCCAATCTGGCACTTGCAGCCTAGGGGCGCAAGTCAAAGCCAAAACGGTCTCACCCGACTATTCCATCTTAAAACATTCCGCCTCACCCGGACGTCAAAACTGCTTTACCAAAACATGTCTCAGATACCAGGAGCCATGCCAATTTGGCATTTGCAGCCTAGGGAAGCAAGTCAAAGACAAATAGTCTCACCCGACTATTTAGTCTGAAAACCTACAGCCTCACCTGAAAGTCAAAACTGCTTTACCAAAACATGTCTCAGATACCAGCAGCCATGCCAATTTCGCATTTGCAGCCTAGGGAAGCAAGTCAAAGACAAATAGTCTCACCCGACTATTTAGTCTGAAAACCTACAGCCTCACCTGGAAGTCAAAACTGCTTACCCAAAACTTGGCTCAGATACCAGGAGCCATGCCAATTTGGCATTTGCAGCCTAGGGAAGCAAGTCAAAGACAAATAGTCTCACCCGACTATTTAATCTTAAAACATACAGCCTCACCTGAAAGTCAAAACTGCTTACCCAAAACTTGGCTCAGATACCAAGAGCCCTGCCAATCTGGCACTTGCAGCCTAGGGGCGCAAGTCAAAGCCAAAACGGTCTCACCGGACTATTCCATATTAAAACAAACAGCCTTACCTGGCCTTCAAAACTGCTTTACAAAAATTTGTCTCAGATACAAGGAACCCTGCATATCGGGCATTTGCAGCTTAGGGGAGCTAGTCAAAGCCAAATAGTCTCAACCGACTATTTAGTCTGAAAACATTTAGCCTTACCTGGCCGTCAAAACTGCTTTACCAAAATTTGTCTCAGACACCAGGAACCCTGCAAATTTGGCATTTGCAGCCTAGGGGAGCTAGTCAAAGCCAAATGGTCTCACCCGACTATTTAGTCTGAAAACATACAGCCTCACCTGGAAGTCAAAACTGCTTTGCCAAAACTTGACTCAGATACCAGGACCCCTGCCAATCTGGCATTTGCAACCTAGGGGAGCTAGTCAAAGCCAAATAGTCTCACTCGACTATTTAGTCTTAAAACATACAGCCTTACCTGGCCGTCAAAACTGCTTTACCAAAATTTGTCTCCAATACCAGGAATCCTGCCAATCTGGCACTTGCAGCCTAGGGGAGCAAGTCTAAGACAAAAAGTCTCACCCTACTATTCCATATTAAAACATACAGCCTCAGCTGGAAGTCAAAACTGCTTTCCCAAAACTTGTCTCAGACACCAGGGGCCCTGCCAATCTGGCACTTGCAACCTAGGGGAGCAAGTCAAAGACAAATAGTCTCACCCGACTATTTAGTCTGAAAACCTACAGCCTCACCTGAAAGTCAAAACTGCTTTACCAATACATGTCTCAGATACCAGGAGCCATGCCAATTTGGCATTTGCAGCCTAGGGAAGCAAGTCAAAGACAAATAGTCTCACCCGACTATTTAATCTTAAAACATACAGCCTCACCTGAAAGTCAAAACTGCTTACCCAAAACTTGGCTCAGATACCAAGAGCCCTGCCAATCTGGCACTTGCAGCCTTGGGGCGCAAGTCAAAGCCAAAACGGTCTCACCGGACTATTCCACATTAAAACAAACAGCCTTACCTGGCCTTCAAAACTGCTTTACAAAAATTTGTCTCAGATACCAGGAACCCTGCCAATCGGGCATTTGCAGCTTTGGGGAGCTAGTCAAAGCCAAATAGTCTCACCCGACTATTTAGTCTAAAAACATTTAGCCTTACCTGGCCGTCAAAACTGCTTTACCAAAATTTGTCTCAGACACCAGGAACCCTGCCAATTTGGCATTTGCAGCCTAGGGGGAGCTAGTCAAAGCCAAATGGTCTCACCCGACTATTTAGTCTGAAAACATACAGCCTCACCTGGAAGTCAAAACTGCTTTGCCAAAACTTGACTCAGATACCAGGACCCCTGCCAATCTGGCATTTGCAACCTAGGGGAGCTAGTCAAAGCCAAATAGTCTCACTCGACTATTTAGTCTTAAAACATACAGCCTTACCTGGCCGTCAAAACTGCTTTACCAAAATTTGTCTCCGATACCAGGAATCCTGCCAATCTGGCACTTGCAGCCTAGGGGTGCAAGTCTAAGACAAAAAGTCTCACCGGACTATTCCATATTAAAACATACAGCCTCAGCTGGAAGTCAAAACTGCTTACCCAAAACTTGTCTCAGACACCAGGGGCCCTGCCAATCTGGCACTTGCAACCTAGGGGAGCAAGTCAAAGACAAATAGTCTCACCCGACTATTTAGTCTGAAAACATACAGAATCACCTGGAAGTCAAAACTGCTTACCCAAAACTTGGCTCAGATACCAAGAGCCCTGCCAATGTGGCACTTGCAGCCTAGGGGCGCAAGTCAAAGCCAAAACAGTCTCACCCGACTATTTAGTCTGAAAACATACAGCCTCACCCGGAAGTCAAAACTGCTTACCCAAAACTTGGCTCAGATACCAAGAGCCCTGCCAATCTGGCACTTGCAGCCTAGGGGCGCAAGTCAAAGCCAAAACGGTCTCACCCGACTATTCCATCTTAAAACATACCGCCTCACCCGGACGTCAAAACTGCTTTACCAAAACATGTCTCAGATACCAGGAGCCATGCCAATTTGGCATTTGCAGCCTAGGGAAGCAAGTCAAAGACAAATAGTCTCACCCGACTATTTAGTCTGAAAACCTACAGCCTCACCTGAAAGTCAAAACTGCTTAGCCAAAACTTGGCTCAGATACCAGGAACCCTGCCAATCTGGCATTTGCAGCCTAGGGGTGCTAGTCAAAGTCAAATAGTCTCACCCGACTATTTAGTCTTAAAACATACAGCCTTACCTGGCCGTCAAAACTGCTTTACCAAAATTTGTCTCCGATACCAGGAATCCTGCCAATCTGGCACTTGCAGCCTAGGGGAGCAAGTCTAAGACAAAAAGTCTCACCCGACTATTTAGTCTGAAAACCTACAGCCTCACCTGAAAGTCAAAACTGCTTTACCAAAACATGTCTCAGATACCAGGAGCCATGCCAATTTGGCATTTGCAGCCTAGGGAAGCAAGTCAAAGACAAATAGTCTCACCCGACTATTTAATCTTAAAACATACAGCCTTACCTGGCCGTCAAAACTGCTTACCCAAAACTTGTCTCAGACACCAGGGGCCCTGCCAATCTGGCACTTGCAACCTAGGGGAGCAAGTCAAAGACAAATAGTCTCACCCGACTATTTAGTCTGAAAACATACAGCCTCACCTGGAAGTCAAAACTGCTTACCCAAAACTTGGCTCAGATACCAAGAGCTCTGCCAATCTGGCACTTGCAGCCTAGGGGCGCAAGTCAAAGCCAAAACGGTCTCACCGGACTATTCCATATTAAAACAAACAGCCTTACCTGGCCTTCAAAACTGCTTTACAAAAATTTGTCTCAGATACCAGGAACCCTGCCAATCGGGCATTTGCAGCTTAGGGGAGCTAGTCAAAGCCAAATAGTCTCACTCGACTATTTAGTCTTAAAACATACAGCCTTACCTGGCCGTCAAAACTGCTTTACCAAAATTTGTCTCCAATACCAGGAATCCTGCCAATCTGGCACTTGCAGCCTAGGGGAGCAAGTCTAAGACAAAAAGTCTCACCCTACTATTCCATATTAAAACATACAGCCTCAGCTGGAAGTCAAAACTGCTTACCCAAAACTTGTCTCAGACACCAGGGGCCCTGCCAATCTGGCACTTGCAACCTAGGGGAGCAAGTCAAAGACAAATAGTCTCACCCGACTATTTAGTCTGAAAACCTACAGCCTCACCTGAAAGTCAAAACTGCTTTACCAAAACATGTCTCAGATACCAGGAGCCATGCCAATTTGGCATTTGCAGCCTAGGGAAGCAAGTCAAAGACAAATAGTCTCACCCGACTATTTAATCTTAAAACATACAGCCTCACCTGAAAGTCAAAACTGCTTACCCAACACTTGGCTCAGATACCAAGAGCCCTGCCAATCTGGCACTTGCAGCCTAGGGGCGCAAGTCAAAGCCAAAACGGTCTCACCGGACTATTCCATATTAAAACAAACAGCCTTACCTGGCCTTCAAAACTGCTTTACAAAAATTTGTCTCAGATACCAGGAACCCTGCCAATCGGGCATTTGCAGCTTTGGGGAGCTAGTCAAAGCCAAATAGTCTCACCCGACTATTTAGTCTAAAAACATTTAGCCTTACCTGGCCGTCAAAACTGCTTTACCAAAATTTGTCTCAGACACCAGGAACCCTGCCAATTTGGCATTTGCAGCCTAGGGGAGCTAGTCAAAGCCAAATGGTCTCACCCGACTATTTAGTCTGAAAACATACAGCCTCACCTGGAAGTCAAAACTGCTTTGCCAAAACTTGACTCAGATACCAGGACCCCTGCCAATCTGGCATTTGCAACCTAGGGGAGCTAGTCAAAGCCAAATAGTCTCACTCGACTATTTAGTCTTAAAACATACAGCCTTACCTGGCCGTCAAAACTGCTTTACCAAAATTTGTCTCCGATACCAGGAATCCTGCCAATCTGGCACTTGCAGCCTAGGGGAGCAAGTCTAAGACAAAAAGTCTCACCGGACTATTCCATATTAAAACATACAGCCTCAGCTGGAAGTCAAAACTGCTTACCCAAAACTTGTCTCAGACACCAGGGGCCCTGCCAATCTGGCACTTGCAACCTAGGGGAGCAAGTCAAAGACAAATAGTCTCACCCGACTATTTAGTCTGAAAACATACAGCCTCACCTGGAAGTCAAAACTGCTTACCCAAAACTTGGCTCAGATACCAAGAGCCCTGCCAATGTGGCACTTGCAGCCTAGGGGCGCAAGTCAAAGCCAAAACAGTCTCACCCGACTATTTAGTCTGAAAACATACAGCCTCACCCGGAAGTCAAAACTGCTTACCCAAAACTTGGCTCAGATACCAAGAGCCCTGCCAATCTGGCACTTGCAGCCTAGGGGCGCAAGTCAAAGCCAAAACGGTCTCACCCGACTATTCCATCTTAAAGCATACCGCCTCACCCGGACGTCAAAACTGCTTTACCAAAACATGTCTCAGATACCAGCAGCCATGCCAATTTGGCATTTGCAGCCTAGGGAAGCAAGTCAAAGACAAATAGTCTCACCCGACTATTTAGTCTGAAAACCTACAGCCTCACCTGAAAGTCAAAACTGCTTAGCCAAAACTTGGCTCAGATACCAGGAACCCTGCCAATCTGGCATTTGCAGCCTAGGGGAGCTAGTCAAAGTCAAATAGTCTCACCCGACTATTTAGTCTTAAAACATACAGCCTTACCTGGCCGTCAAAACTGCTTTACCAAAATTTGTCTCCGATACCAGGAATCCTGCCAATCTGGCACTTGCAGCCTAGGGGAGCAAGTCTAAGACAAAAAGTCTCACCCTACTATTCCATATTAAAACATACAGCCTCAACTGGAAGTCAAAACTGCTTACCCAAAACTTGTCTCAGACACCAGGGGCCCTGCCAATCTGGCACTTGCAACCTAGGGGAGCAAGTCAAAGACAAATAGTCTCACCCGACTATTTAGTCTGAAAACATACAGCCTCACCTGGAAGTCAAAACTGCTTACCCAAAACTTGGCTCAGATACCAAGAGCTCTGCCAATCTGGCACTTGCAGCCTAGGGGCGCAAGTCAAAGCCAAAACGGTCTCACCGGACTATTCCATATTAAAACAAACAGCCTTACCTGGCCTTCAAAACTGCTTAACAAAAATTTGTCTCAGATACCAGGAACCCTGCCAATCGGGCATTTGCAGCTTAGGGGAGCTAGTCAAAGCCAAATAGTCTCACCCGACTATTTAGTCTGAAAACATTTAGCCTTACCTGGCCGTCAAAACTGCTTTACCAAAATTTGTCTCAGACACCAGGAACCCTGCCAATTTGGCATTTGCAGCCTAGGGGAGCTAGTCAAAGCCAAATGGTCTCACCCGACTATTTAGTCTGAAAACATACAGCCTCACCTGGAAGTCAAAACTGCTTTGCCAAAACTTGACTCAGATACCAGGACCCCTGCCAATCTGGCATTTGCAACCTAGGGGAGCTAGTCAAAGCCAAATAGTCTCACTCGACTATTTAGTCTTAAAACATACAGCCTTACCTGATCGTCAAAACTGCTTTACCAAAATTTGTCTCCGATACCAGGAATCCTGCCAATCTGGCACTTGCAGCCTAGGGGAGCAAGTCTAAGACAAAAAGTCTCACCCTACTATTCCATATTAAAACATACAGCCTCAGCTGGAAGTCAAAACTGCTTACCCAAAACTTGTCTCAGACACCAGGGGCCCTGCCAATCTGGTACTTGCAACCTAGGGGAGCAAGTCAAAGACAAATAGTCTCACCCGACTATTTAGTCTGAAAACATACAGCCTCACCTGGAAGTCAAAACTGCTTACCCAAAACTTGGCTCAGATACCAAGAGCCCTGCCAATCTGGCACTTGCAGCCTAGGGGCGCAAGTCAAAGCCAAAACAGTCTCACCCGACTATTTAGTCTGAAAACATACAGCCTCACCTGGAAGTCAAAACTGCTTACCCAAAACTTGGCTCAGATACCAAGAGCCCTGCCAATCTGGCACTTGCAGCCTAGGGGCGCAAGTCAAAGCCAAAACGGTCTCACCCGACTATTCCATCTTAAAACATACCGCCTCACCCGTACGTCAAAACTGCTTTACCAAAACATGTCTCAGATACCAGGAACCATGCCAATTTGGCATTGGCAGCCTAGGGAAGCAAGTCAAAGACAAATAGTCTCACCCGACTATTTAGTCTGAAAACCTACAGCCACACCTGAAAGTCAAAACTGCTTAGCCAAAACTTGGCTCAGATACCAGGAACCCTGCCAATCTGGCATTTGCAGCCTAGGGGAGCTAGTCAAAGTCAAATAGTCTCACCCGACTATTTAGTCTTAAAACATACAGCCTTACCTGGCCGTCAAAACTGCTTTACCAAAATTTGTCTCCGATACCAGGAATCCTGCCAATCTGGCACTTGCAGCCTAGGGGAGCAAGTCTAAGACAAAAAGTCTCACCCTACTATTCCATATTAAAACATACAGCCTCAACTGGAAGTCAAAACTGCTTACCCAAAACTTGTCTCAGACACCAGGGGCCCTGCCAATCTGGCACTTGCAACCTAGGGGAGCAAGTCAAAGACAAATAGTCTCACCCGACTATTTAGTCTGAAAACATACAGCCTCACCTGGAAGTCAAAACTGCTTACCCAAAACTTGGCTCAGATACCAAGAGCCCTGCCAATCTGGCACTTGCAGCCTAGGGGCGCAAGTCAAAGCCAAAACAGTCTCACCCGACTATTTAGTCTGAAAACATACAGCCTCACCTGGAAGTCAAAACTGCTTACCCAAAACTTGGCTCAGATACCAAGAGCCCTGCCAATCTGGCACTTGCAGCCTAGGGGCGCAAGTCAAAGCCAAAACGGTCTCACCCGACTATTCCATCTTAAAACATACCGCCTCACCCGGACGTCAAAACTGCTTTACCAAAACATGTCTCAGATACCAGGAGCCATGCCAATTTGGCATTTGCAGCCTAGGGAAGCAAGTCAAAGACAAATAGTCTCACCCGACTATTTAGTCTGAAAACCTACAGCCTCACCTGAAAGTCAAAACTGCTTAGCCAAAACTTGGCTCAGATACCAGGAACCCTGCAAATCTGGCATTTGCAGCCTAGGGGAGCTAGTCAAAGCCAAATAGTCTCACTCGACTATTTAGTCTTAAAACATACAGCCTTAACTGGCCGTCAAAACTGCTTTACCAAAATTTGTCAATTTGGCATTTGCAGCATAGGGGCGCAAGTCAAAGCCAAAACGGTCTCACCGGACTATTCCATATTAAAACAAACAGCCTTACTTGGCCTTCAAAACTGCTTTACACAAATTTGTCTCAAATACCAGGAACCCTGCCAATCGGGCATTTGCAGCTTAGGGGAGCTAGTCAAAGGCAAATAGTCTCTCCCGACGATTCCATCTTAAAACATACCGCCTCACCCGGACGTCAAAACTGCTTTACCAAAACATGTCTCAGATACCAGGAGCCCTGCCAATCTGGCACTTGCAGCCTAGGGGCGCAAGTCAAAGCCAAAACGGTCTCACCGGACTATTCCATATTAAAACAAACAGCCTTACCTGGCCTTCAAAACTGCTTTACAAAAATTTGTCTCAGATACCAGGAACCCTGCCAATTTGGCATTTGCAGCCTAGGGGAGCTAGTCAAAGCCAAATGGTCTCACCCGACTATTTAGTCTGAAAATATACAGCCTCACCTGGAAGTCAAAACTGCTTTGCCAAAACTTGACTCAGATACCAGGACCCCTGCCAATCTGGCATTTGCAACCTAGGGGAGCTAGTCAAAGCCAAATAGTCTCACTCGTCTATTTAGTCTTAAAACATACAGCCTTACCTGGCCGTCAAAACTGCTTTACCAAAATTTGTCTCCGATACCAGGAAACCTGCCAATCTGGCACTTGCAGCCTAGGGGAGCAAGTCTAAGACAAAAAGTCTCACCCTACTATTCCATATTAAAACATACAGCCTCAGCTGGTAGTCAAAACTGCTTACCCAAAACTTGTCTCAGACACCAGGGGCCCTGCCAATCTGGCATTTGCAACCTAGGGGAGCAAGTCAAAGACAAATAGTCTCACCCGACTATTCCATATTAAAACAAACAGCCTTACCTGGCCTTCAAATCTGCTTTACAAAAATTTGTCTCAGATACCAGGAACCCTGCCAATCGGGCATTTGCAGCTTAGGGGAGCTAGTCAAAGCCAAATAGTCTCACCCGACTATTTAGTCTTAGAACATACAGCCTCACGTGGAAGTCAAAACTGCTTACCATAAACTTGTCTCAGATACCAGGAGCCCTGCCAATCTGGCACTTGCAGCCTAGGGGCGCAAGTCAAAGCCAAAACGGTCTCACCCGACTATTCCATCTTAAAACATACCGCCTCACCTGGACGTCAAAACTGCTTTACCAAAACATGTCTCAGATACCAGGAGCCATGCCAATTTGGCATTTGCAGCCTAGGGAAGCAAGTCAAAGACAAATAGTCTCACCCGACTATTTAATCTTAAAACATACAGCCTCACCTGAAAGTCAAAACTGCTTACCCAAAACTTGGCTCAGATACCAAGAGCCCTGCCAATCTAGCACTTGCAGCCTAGGGGCGCAAGTCAAAGCCAAAACGGTCTCACCGGACTATTCCATATTAAAACAAACAGCCTTACCTGGCCTTCAAAACTGCTTTACAAAAATTTGTCTCAGATACCAGGAACCCTGCTAATCGGGCATTTGCAGCTTAGGGGAGCTAGTCAAAGCCAAATAGTCTCACCCGACTATTTAGTCTGAAAACATTTAGCCTTACCTGGCCGTCAAAACTGCTTTACCAAAATTTGTCTCAGACACCAGGAACCCTGCCAATTTGGTATTTGCAGCCTAGGGGAGCTAGTCAAAGACAAATAGTCTCACCCGACTATTTAGTCTGAAAACATACAGCCTCACCTGGAAGTCAAAACTGCTTACCCAAAACTTGGCTCAGATACCAAGAGCCCTGCCAATCTGGCACTTGCAGCCTAGGGGCGCAAGTCAAAGCCAAAACAGTCTCACCCGACAATTTAGTCTGAAAACATGCAGCCTCACCTGGAAGTCAAAACTGCTTTGCCAAAACTTGACTCAGATACCAGGACCCCTGCCAATCTGGCATTTGCAACCTAGGGGAGCTAGTCAAAGCCAAATAGTCTCACTCGACTATTTAGTCTTAAAACATACAGCCTTACCTGGCCGTCAAAACTGCTTTACCAAAATTTGTCTCCGATGCAAGGAATCCTGCAAATCTGGCACTTGCAGCCTAGGGGAGCAAGTCTAAGACAAAAAGTCTCACCCTACTATTCCATATTAAAACATACAGCCTCAGCTGGAAGTCAAAACTGCTTACCTAAAACTTGTCTCAGACACCAGGGGCCCTGCCAATCTGGCATTTGCAACCTAGGGGAGCAAGTCAAAGACAAATAGTCTCACCCGACTATTTAGTCTGAAAACATACAGCCTCACCTGGAAGTCAAAACTGCTTACCCAAAACTTGGCTCAGATACCAAGAGCCCTGCCAATGTGGCACTTGCAGCCTAGGGGCGCAAGTCAAAGCCAAAACAGTCTCACCCGACAATTTAGTCTGAAAACATACAGCCTCACCTGGAAGTCAAAACTGCTTACCCAAAACTTGGCTCAGATACCAAGAGCCCTGCCAATCTGGCACTTGCAGCCTAGGGGCGCAAGTCAAAGCGAAAACGGTCTCACACGACTATTCCATCTTAAAACATACCGCCTCACCTGGACGTCAAAACTGCTTTACCAAAACATGTCTCAGATACCAGGAGCCATGCCAATTTGACATTTGCAGCCTAGGGAAGCAAGTCAAAGACAAATAGTCTCACCCGACTATTTAGTCTGAAAACATACAGCCTCACCTGAAAGTCAAAACTGCTTACCCAAAACTTGGCTCAGATACCAAGAGCCCTGCCAATCTAGCACTTGCAGCCTAGGGGCGCAAGTCAAAGCCAAAACGGTCTCACCGGACTATTCCATATTAAAACAAACAGCCTTACCTGGCCTTCAAAAATGCTTTACAAAAATTTGTCTCAGATACCAGGAACCCTGCCAATCGGGCATTTGCAGCTTAGGGGAGCTAGTCAAAGCCAAATAGTCTCACCGACTATTTAGTCTGAAAACATTCAGCCTTACCTGGCCGTCAAAACTGCTTTACCAAAATTTGTCTCAGACACCAGGAACCCTGCCAATTTGGTATTTGACCTAGGGAGCTAGGGTGTCAAAGACAAATAGTCTCACCCGACTATTTAGTCTGAAAACATACAGCCTCACCTGGAAGTCAAAACTGCTTACCCAAAACTTGGCTCAGATACCAAGAGCCCTGCCAATCTGGCACTTGCAGCCTAGGGGCGCAAGTCAAAGCGAAAACGGTCTCACACGACTATTCCATCTTAAAACATACCGCCTCACCCGGACGTCAAAACTGCTTTACCAAAATTTGTCAATTTGGCATTTGCAGCCTAGGGGAGCTAGTCAAAGCCAAATAGTCTCACCCGACTATTTAGTCTAAAAACCTACAGCCTCACCTGGCCGTCAAAACTGCATTACCAAAATTTGTCTCCGATACAAGGAATCCTGCAAATCTGGCACTTGCAGCCTAGGGGAGCAAGTCTAAGACAAAAAGTCTCACCCTACTATTCCATATTAAAACATACAGCCTCAGCTGGAAGTCAAAACTGCTTACCCAAAACTTGTCTCAGACACCAGGGGCCCTGCCAATCTGGCATTTGCAACCTAGGGGAGCAAGTCAAAGACAAATAGTCTCACCCGACTATTTAGTCTGAAAACATACAGCCTCACCTGGAAGTCAAAACTGCTTACCCAAAACTTGGCTCAGATACCAAGAGCCCTGCCAATCTGGCACTTGCAGCCTAGGGGCGCAAGTCAAAGCCAAAACAGTCTCACCCGACAATTTAGTCTGAAAACATACAGCCTTACCTGGCCTTCAAAACTGCTTTACAAAAATTTGTCTCAGATACCAGGAACCCTGCCAATCGGGCATTTGCAGCTTAGGGGAGCTAGTCAAAGCCAAATAGTCTCACCCGACTATTTAGTCTGAAAACATTCAGCCTTACCTGGCCGTCAAAACTGCTTTACCAAAATTTGTCTCAGACACCAGGAACCCTGCCAATCTGGCATTTGCAACATAGGGGAGCTAGTCAAAGCCAAATAGTCTCACTCGACTATTTAGTCTTAAAACATACAGCCTTACCTGGCCGTCAAAACTGCATTACCAAAATTTGTCTCCGATACAAGGAATCCTGCAAATCTGGCACTTGCAGCCTAGGGGAGCAAGTCTAAGACAAAAAGTCTCACCCTACTATTCCATATTAAAACATACAGCCTCAGCTGGAAGTCAAAACTGCTTACCCAAAACTTGTCTCAGACACCAGGGGCCCTGCCAATCTGGCATTTGCAACCTAGGGGAGCAAGTCAAAGACAAATAGTCTCACCCGACTATTTAGTCTGAAAACATACAGCCTCACCTGGAAGTCAAAACTGCTTACCCAAAACTTGGCTCAGATACCAAGAGCCCTGCCAATCTGGCACTTGCAGCCTAGGGGCGCAAGTCAAAGCCAAAACAGTCTCACCCGACAATTTAGTCTGAAAACATACAGCCTCACCTGGAAGTCAAAACTGCTTACCCAAAACTTGGCTCAGATACCAAGAGCCCTGCCAATCTGGCACTTGCAGCCTAGGGGCGCAAGTCAAAGCGAAAACGGTCTCACACGACTATTCCATCTTAAAACATACCGCCTCACCCGGACGTCAAAACTGCTTTACCAAAATTTGTCAATTTGGCATTTGCAGCCTAGGGGAGCTAGTCAAAGCCAAATAGTCTCACCCGACTATTTAGTCTAAAAACCTACAGCCTCACCTGAAAGTCAAAACTGCTTAGCCAAAACTTGGCTCAGATACCAGGAACCCTGCCAATCTGGCATTTGCAGCCTATGGGAGCTAGTCAAAGCCAAATAGTCTCACTCGACTATTTAGTCTTAAAACATACAGCCTTACCTGGCCGTCAAAACTGCTTTACCAAAATTTGTCAATTTGGCATTTGCAGCCTAGGGGAGCTAGTCAAAGCCAAATAGTCTCACCCGACTATTTAGTCTAGAACATACAGCCTCACCTGAAAGTCAAAACTGCTTAGCCAAATCTTGGCTCAGATACCAGGAACCCTGCCAATCTGGCATTTGCAGCCTAGGGGAGCTAGTCAAAGCCAAATAGTCTCACTCGAATATTTAGTCTTAAAACATACAGCCTTACCTGGCCGTCAAAACTGCTTTACCAAAATTTGTCAATTTGGCATTTGCAGCCTAGGGGAGCTAGTCAAAGCCAAATAGTCTCACCCGACTATTTAGTCTTAGAACATACAGCCTCACGTGGAAGTCAAAACTGCTTACCATAAACTTGACTCAGATTACAGAAGCCCCGACAATCTGGCATTTGCAGCCTAGGGGAGCTAGTCAAAGCCAAATAGTCTCACTCGAATATTTAGTCTTAAAACATACAGCCTTACCTGGCCGTCAAAACTGCTTTACCAAAATTTGTCAATTTGGCATTTGCAGCCTAGGGGAGCTAGTCAAAGCCAAATAGTCTCACCCGACTATTTAGTCTTAGAACATACAGCCTCACGTGGAAGTCAAAACTGCTTTACAAAAACTTGTCTCAGATACCAGGAGCCCTGCCAATCTGGCACTTGCAGCCTAGGGGACCAAGTCAAAGACAAATAGTCTCACCCGACTATTTAGTCTGAAAACATACAGCCTCACCTGGAAGTCAAAACTGCTTACCCAAAACTTGGCTCAGATACCAAGAGCCCTGCCAATCTGGCACTTGCAGCCTAGGGGCGCAAGTCAAAGCCAAAACAGTCTCACCCGACAATTTAGTCTGAAAACATACAGCCTCACCTGGAAGTCAAAACTGCTTACCCAAAACTTGGCTCAGATACCAAGAGCCCTGCCAATCTAGCACTTGCAGCCTAGGGGCGCAAGTCAAAGCCAAAACGGTCTCACCGGACTATTCCATATTAAAACAAACAGCCTTACCTGGCCTTCAAAACTGCTTTACAAAAATTTGTCTCAGATACCAGGAACCCTGCCAATCGGGCATTTGCAGCTTAGGGGAGCTAGTCAAAGCCAAATAGTCTCACTCGACTATTTAGTCTTAAAACATACAGCCTTACCTGGCCGTCAAAACTGCTTTACCAAAATTTGTCTCCGATGCAAGGAATCCTGCAAATCTGGCATTTGCAGCCTAGGGGAGCAAGTCTAAGACAAAAAGTCTCACCCTACTATTCCATATTAAAACATACAGCCTCAGCTGGAAGTCAAAACTGCTTACCCAAAACTTGTCTCAGACACCAGGGGCCCTGCCAATCTGGCATTTGCAACCTAGGGGAGCAAGTCAAAGACAAATAGTCTCACCCGACTATTTAGTCTGAAAACATACAGCCTCACCTGGAAGTCAAAACTGCTTACCCAAAACTTGGCTCAGATACCAAGAGCCCTGCCAATCTGGCACTTGCAGCCTAGGGGCGCAAGTCAAAGCCAAAACAGTCTCACCCGACAATTTAGTCTGAAAACATACAGCCTCACCTGGAAGTCAAAACTGCTTTACCAAAATTTGTCAATTTGGCATTTGCAGCCTAGGGGAGCTAGTCAAAGCCAAATAGTCTCACCCGACTATTTAGTCTTAGAACATACAGCCTCACCTGAAAGTCAAAACTGCTTAGCCAAAACTTGGCTCAGATACCAGGAACCCTGCCAATCTGGCATTTGCAGCCTAGGGGAGCTAGTCAAAGCCAAATAGTCTCACTCGAATATTTAGTCTTAAAACATACAGCCTTACCTGGCCGTCAAAACTGCTTTACCAAAATTTGTCAATTTGGCATTTGCAGCCTAGGGGAGCTAGTCAAAGCCAAATAGTCTCACCCGACTATTTAGTCTTAGAACATACAGCCTCACGTGGAAGTCAAAACTGCTTACCATAAACTTGACTCAGATTACAGAAGCCCCGACAATCTGGCATTTGCAGCCTAGGGGAGCTAGTCAAAACCAAGTAGTGTCACCCGACTATTTAGTCTGAAAACATACAGCCTCACCTGGAAGTCAAAACTGCTTTACAAAAACTTGTCTCAGATACCAGGAGCCCTGCCAATCTGGCACTTGCAGCAAAGGGGCGCAAGTCAATGCCAAAACGGTCTCACCCGACTATTCCATCTTAAAACATACCGCCTCAGCTGGAAGTCAAAACTGCTTACCCAAAACTTGTCTCAGACACCAGGGGCCCTGCCAATCTGGCATTTGCAACCTAGGGGAGCAAGTCAAAGACAAATAGTCTCACCCGACTATTTAGTCTGAAAACATACAGCCTCACCTGGAAGTCAAAACTGCTTACCCAAAACTTGGCTCAGATACCAAGAGCCCTGCCAATCTGGCACTTGCAGCCTAGGGGCGCAAGTCAAAGCCAAAACAGTCTCACCCGACAATTTAGTCTGAAAACATACAGCCTCACCTGGAAGTCAAAACTGCTTACCCAAAACTTGGCTCAGATACCAAGAGCCCTGCCAATCTAGCACTTGCAGCCTAGGGGCGCAAGTCAAAGCCAAAACGGTCTCACCGGACTATTCCATATTAAAACAAACAGCCTTACCTGGCCTTCAAAACTGCTTTACAAAAATTTGTCTCAGATACCAGGAACCCTGCCAATCGGGCATTTGCAGCTTAGGGGAGCTAGTCAAAGCCAAATAGTCTCACCCGACTATTTAGTCTGAAAACATTTAGCCTTACCTGGCCGTCAAAACTGCTTTACCAAAATTTGTCTCAGACACCAGGAACCCTGCCAATTTGGTATTTGCAGCCTAGGGGGAGCTAGTCAAAGACAAATAGTCTCACCCGACTATTTAGTCTGAAAACATACAGCCTCACCTGGAAGTCAAAACTGCTTACCAAAAACTTGACTCAGATACCAGGACCCCTGACAATCTGGCATTTGCAACCTAGGGGAGCTAGTCCAAGCCAAATAGTCTCACTCGACTATTTAGTCTTAAAACTTACAGCCTTACCTGGCCTTCAAAACTGCTTTACAAAAATTTGTCTCAGATACCAGGAACCCTGCCAATCGGGCATTTGCAGCTTAGGGGAGCTAGTCAAAGCCAAATAGTCTCACCCGACTATTTAGTCTTAGAACATACAGCCTCACGTGGAAGTCAAAACTGCTTACCATAAACTTGACTCAGATTACAGAAGCCCCGACAATCTGGCATTTGCAGCCTAGGGGAGCTAGTCAAAACCAAGTTGTGTCACCCGACTATCTAGTCTGAAAACATACAGCCTCACCTGGAAGTCAATACTGCTTTACAAAAACTTGTCTCAGATACCAGGAGCCCTGCCAATCTGGCACTTGCAGCCTAGGGGCGCAAGTCAAAGCCAAAACGGTCTCACCGGACTATTCCATATTAAAACAAACAGCCTTACCTGGCCTTCAAAACTGCTTTACAAAAATTTGTCTCAGATACCAGGAACCCTGCCAATCGGGCATTTGCAGCTTAGGGGAGCTAGTCAAAGCCAAATAGTCTCACCCGACTATTTAGTCTGAAAACATTTAGCCTTACCTGGCCGTCAAAACTGCTTTACCAAAATTTGTCTCAGACACCAGGAACCCTGCCAATTTGGTATTTGCAGCCTAGGGGAGCTAGTCAAAGACAAATAGTCTCACCCGACTATTTAGTCTGAAAACATACAGCCTCACCTGGAAGTCAAAACTGCTTACCCAAAACTTGACTCAGATACCAGGACCCCTGCCAATCTGGCATTTGCAACCTAGGGGAGCTAGTCAAAGCCAAATAGTCTCACTCGACTATTTAGTCTTAAAACATACAGCCTTACCTGGCCGTCAAAACTGCTTTACCAAAATTTGTCTCCGATACCAGGAATCCTGCCAATCTGGCACTTGCAGCCTAGGGGAGCAAGTCTAAGACAAAAAGTCTCACCCTACTATTCCATATTAAAACATACAGCCTCACCTGGAAGTCAAAACTGCTTACCCAAAACTTGGCTCAGATACCAAGAGCCCTGCCAATCTGGCACTTGCAGCCTAGGGGCGCAAGTCAAAGCCAAAACAGTCTCACCCGACAATTTAGTCTGAAAACATACAGCCTCACCTGGAAGTCAAAACTGCTTACCCAAAACTTGGCTCAGATACCAAGAGCCCTGCCAATCTAGCACTTGCAGCCTAGGGGCGCAAGTCAAAGCCAAAACGGTCTCACCGGACTATTCCATATTAAAACAAACAGCCTTACCTGGCCTTCAAAACTGCTTTACAAAAATTTGTCTCAGATACCAGGAACCCTGCCAATCGGGCATTTGCAGCTTAGGGGAGCTAGTCAAAGCCAAATAGTCTCACCCGACTATTTAGTCTGAAAACATTTAGCCTTACCTGGCCGTCAAAACTGCTTTACCAAAATTTGTCTCAGACACCAGGAACCCTGCCAATTTGGTATTTGCAGCCTAGGGGAGCTAGTCAAAGACAAATAGTCTCACCCGACTATTTAGTCTGAAAACATACAGCCTCACCTGGAAGTCAAAACTGCTTACCAAAAACTTGACTCAGATACCAGGACCCCTGACAATCTGGCATTTGCAACCTAGGGGAGCTAGTCCAAGCCAAATAGTCTCACTCGACTATTTAGTCTTAAAACTTACAGCCTTACCTGGCCTTCAAAACTGCTTTACAAAAATTTGTCTCAGATACCAGGAACCCTGCCAATCGGGCATTTGCAGCTTAGGGGAGCTAGTCAAAGCCAAATAGTCTCACCCGACTATTTAGTCTTAGAACATACAGCCTCACGTGGAAGTCAAAACTGCTTACCATAAACTTGACTCAGATTACAGAAGCCCCGACAATCTGGCATTTGCAGCCTAGGGGAGCTAGTCAAAACCAAGTTGTGTCACCCGACTATCTAGTCTGAAAACATACAGCCTCACCTGGAAGTCAATACTGCTTTACAAAAACTTGTCTCAGATACCAGGAGCCCTGCCAATCTGGCACTTGCAGCCTAGGGGCGCAAGTCAAAGCCAAAACGGTCTCACCGGACTATTCCATATTAAAACAAACAGCCTTACCTGGCCTTCAAAACTGCTTTACAAAAATTTGTCTCAGATACCAGGAACCCTGCCAATCGGGCATTTGCAGCTTAGGGGAGCTATTCAAAGCCAAATAGTCTCACCCGACTATTTAGTCTGAAAACATTTAGCCTTACCTGGCCGTCAAAACTGCTTTACCAAAATTTGTCTCAGACACCAGGAACCCTGCCAATTTGGTATTTGCAGCCTAGGGGAGCTAGTCAAAGACAAATAGTCTCACCCGACTATTTAGTCTGAAAACATACAGCCTCACCTGGAAGTCAAAACTGCTTACCCAAAACTTGACTCAGATACCAGGACCCCTGCCAATCTGGCATTTGCAACCTAGGGGAGCTAGTCAAAGCCAAATAGTCTCACTCGACTATTTAGTCTTAAAACATACAGCCTTACCTGGCCGTCAAAACTGCTTTACCAAAATTTGTCTCCGATACCAGGAATCCTGCCAATCTGGCACTTGCAGCCTAGGGGAGCAAGTCTAAGACAAAAAGTCTCACCCTACTATTCCATATTAAAACATACAGCCTCACCTGGAAGTCAAAACTGCTTACCCAAAACTTGGCTCAGATACCAAGAGCCCTGCTAATCTGGCACTTGCAGCCTAGGGGCGCAAGTCAAAGCCAAAACAGTCTCACCCGACAATTTAGTCTGAAAACATACAGCCTCACCTGGAAGTCAAAACTGCTTACCCAAAACTTGGCTCAGATACCAAGAGCCCTGCCAATCTAGCACTTGCAGCCTAGGGGCGCAAGTCAAAGCCAAAACGGTCTCACCGGACTATTCCATATTAAAACAAACAGCCTTACCTGGCCTTCAAAACTGCTTTACAAAATTTGTCTCAGATACCAGGAACCCTGCCAATCGGGCATTTGCAGCTTAGGGGAGCTAGTCAAAGCCAAATAGTCTCACCCGACTATTTAGTCTGAAAACATTTAGCCTTACCTGGCCGTCAAAACTGCTTTACCAAAATTTGTCTCAGACACCAGGAACCCTGCCAATTTGGTATTTGCAGCCTAGGGGAGCTAGTCAAAGACAAATAGTCTCACCCGACTATTTAGTCTGAAAACATACAGCCTCACCTGGAAGTCAAAACTGCTTACCAAAAACTTGACTCAGATACCAGGACCCCTGCCAATCTGGCATTTGCAACCTAGGGGAGCTAGTCCAAGCCAAATAGTCTCACTCGACTATTTAGTCTTAAAACATACAGCCTTACCTGGCCTTCAAAACTGCTTTACAAAAATTTGTCTCAGATACCAGGAACCCTGCCAATCGGGCATTTGCAGCTTAGGGGAGCTAGTCAAAGCCAAATAGTCTCACCCGACTATTTAGTCTTAGAACATACAGCCTCACGTGGAAGTCAAAACTGCTTACCATAAACTTGACTCAGATTACAGAAGCCCCGACAATCTGGCATTTGCAGCCTAGGGGAGCTAGTCAAAACCAAGTTGTGTCACCCGACTATTTAGTCTGAAAACATACAGCCTCACCTGGAAGTCAATACTGCTTTACAAAAACTTGTCTCAGATACCAGGAGCCCTGCCAATCTGGCACTTGCAGCCTAGGGGCGCAAGTCAAAGCCAAAACGGTCTCACCGGACTATTCCATATTAAAACAAACAGCCTTACCTGGCCTTCAAAACTGCTTTACAAAAATTTGTCTCAGATACCAGGAACCCTGCCAATCGGGCATTTGCAGCTTAGGGGAGCTAGTCAAAGCCAAATAGTCTCACCCGACTATTTAGTCTGAAAACATTTAGCCTTACCTGGCCGTCAAAACTGCTTTGCCAAAATTTGTCTCAGACACCAGGAACCCTGCCAATTTGGTATTTGCAGCCTAGGGGAGCTAGTCAAAGACAAATAGTCTCACCCGACTATTTAGTCTGAAAACATACAGCCTCACCTGGAAGTCAAAACTGCTTACCAAAAACTTGACTCAGATACCAGGAGCCCTGCCAATCTGGCACTTGCAGCCTAGGGGCGCAAGTCAAAGCCAAAACGGTCTCACCCGACTATTCCATCTTAAAACATACCGCCTCACCTGGACGTCAAAACTGCTTTACCAAAACATGTCTCAGATACCAGGAGCCATGCCAATTTGGCACTTGCAGCCTAGGGAAGCAAGTCAAAGACAAATAGTCTCACCCGACTATTCCATATTAAAACATACAGCCTCAGCTGGAAGTCAAAACTGCTTTGGCAAAACTTGACTCAGATACCAGGACCCCTGCCAATCTGGCATTTGCAGCTTAGGGAAGCAAGTCAAAGACAAATAGTCTCACCCGACTATTTAATCTTAAAACATACAGCCTCACCTGAAAGTCAAAACTGCTTACCCAAAACTTGGCTCAGATACCAAGAGCCCTGCCAATCTGGCACTTGCAGCCTAGGGGCGCAAGTCAAAGCCAAAACGGTCTCACCGGACTATTCCATATTTAAACAAACAGCCTTACCTGGCCTTCAAAACTGCTTTACAAAAATTTGTCTAAGATACCAGGAACCCTGCCAATCGGGCATTTGCAGCTTAGGGGAGCTAGTTAAAGCCAAATAGTCTCACCCGACTATTTAGTCTGAAAACATTTAGCCTTACCTGGCCGTCAAAACTGCTTTACCAAAATTTGTCTCAGACACCAGGAACCCTGCCAATTTGGCATTTGCAGCCTAGGGGAGCTAGTCAAATACAAATGGTCTCACCCGACTATTTAGTCTGAAAACATACAGCCTCACCTGGAAGTCAAAACTGCTTTGCCAAAACTTGACTCAGATACCAGGACCCCTGCCAATCTGGCATTCGCAACCTAGGGGAGCTAGTCAAAGCCAAATAGTCTCACCCGACTATTATGTCTGAAATCATGCAGCCTCACCTGGAAATCAAAACTGCTTTACCAAAACTTGACTCAGATGCCAGAAGCCCTGCCAATCTGGCATTTGCAGCCTTAGGACGCAAATCAAAGCCAAAACGGTCTCACCCGACTATTCCATATTAAAACCAACAGCCTTACCTGGCCTTCAAAACTGCTTTACCAAAATTTGTCTCAGATACCAGGAACCCTGCCAATCGGGCATTTGCAGCCTAGGGGAGCTAATCAAAGCCAAATAATCTCACCCGACTATTTAGTCTGAAAACATGTAGCCTTACCTGGCCGTCAAAACTGCTTTACCAAAATTTTTCTCAGACACCAGGAACCCTGCCAATTTGGCATTTGCAGCCTAGGGGAGCTAGTCAAAGCCAAATGGTCTCACCCGACTATTTAGTCTGAAAACATACAGCCTCACCTGAAAGTCAAAACTGCTTTGCCAAAACTTGACTCAGATACCAGGACCCCTGCCAATCCGGCATTTGCAGCTTAGGGGAGCTAGTCAAAGACAAATAGTCTCACCCGACTATTTAGTCTTGAAACATACAGCCTCACCTGGAAGTCAAAACTGCTTACTCAAAACTTGGCTCAGATACCAGGAGCTGGTATCTGAGACAAATTTTGGTAAAGCAGTTTTGAAGGCCAGGTAATGCTGTATATTTTAATATGGAATAGAAGGGTGAGACCGTTTTGGCTTTGAAAATCTGTCTCAGATACCAGGCTGTAGGTTTTTAAACTAAATAGTCGGGTGAGACTATTTGGCTTTGACTAGCTCCCCTAGGCTGCAAATGCCAGATTGGCAGGGTTCCTGGTACCTGAGTCAAGTTTTGGTAAAGCAGTTTCGACTTCCAGGTGAGGCTGTATGTTTTCAGACTAAATAGTCGGCTTTGACTAGCTCCCCTGGGCTGCAAATGCCCGATTGGTAGGGTTCCTGGAATCTGAGACAAATTTTGGTAAAGCAGTTTTGAAGCCCAGGTAAGGATGTAATTTTTAATATGGAATAGTCGGGTGAGACCGTTTTGGCTTTGACTTGCGCCCCTAGGGTGCAAGTGCCAGATTGGCACGGCTCTTGGTATCTGAGCCAAGTTTTGGGTAAGCAGTTTTGAAGGCCAGGTAATGCTTTATATTTTAATATGGAATAGTCGGGTGAGACCGATTGGCTTT
This sequence comes from Drosophila littoralis, assembly GCA_018903485.1. Lineage (NCBI taxonomy): Eukaryota > Metazoa > Arthropoda > Insecta > Diptera > Drosophilidae > Drosophila > Drosophila littoralis. The sequence continues at coordinate 199 of JAEIGF010000360.1, read as the reverse complement.
GACTTGCTGGATGTCAAAACCAATCTGGCATTTGCAGCCTAGGGGAGATAGTCAACACAAAGTAGTGTCACCCGACTGTTTAGTCTGAAAACATACATCCTCACCCATTCTCACATGAATTTTGACCAAAAATAATATAGCCAGATTTCGATGCCGCATTGGTCTGAGGCCGAACCATGAATAAAAAGCCACTCCGTAT